>VYXD01002038.1:464282-497661 GCA_013397195.1 Hylia prasina | reverse complement strand
CCCGCAGCTCGGGTCCGCTCCCCACCCCGCGGTGCCCCCGCCCCGGCGCCCGCATCGTCTCCACCGCCCCAGTGCCTTGCCGGCCGCCCCGGGGGCGGGGGCAGACCTGGCCACCCGCAGGTCACTGCCAACCCTCCAACGCCCGGTGCTGAGAGCTAATTCTGTGCCTGGAGCACAGGACTGAGCCGGGGTGCCAGGGCATCAGACAGGTCAGGGACAGAGACCCCAGCCCAAGCTTGGGCTGCCTTTGAATGATGCCAGACATTGATGGCCCAGTGGTATCGTGGCAGGAGCTCTGTCAGGGGCTCTGGGCATCTCTGGGCTGAGGCTGGAGCTGTCAGACCCCCTCCCACTGTGCACCAGGGTGGCCATGGCTGTTGGCATCCTCAGCACCCACCTCAGCTCTTTGGTGCCTTCTCCAGAGTTTTGCTGGAAGCATGGTGGGTGCTGTCCTGGCCCAGCAGCATTTTGAGGGTGCAGGGGCAGAAGTGGCAACAGAGCTTGTTGCCTGCAGTAGAGTCACACACCAGCAGCAGGGTGCTGGGTGTACAGACCACTCTGGGCATGATCAGGGCCAGTGGAAGATGGAAGCAGGGAAAAAGCTTGAGGCTGGTAAGACTGCAATAATGTATTTGGGGACAGATAAATCTGCTCTTGCAAGTCAGGTTTTAGTCACAGCTCAGGCAAACAGACTCCAGTGGGACATTTTCCAGTCTCCACTGCCCAGAGACTCACATCTTACCTGGAGAAAATGCTCTCCTGTGTCCACAGCATTCTTTGTTATTTGGCCTTGGAGTTTGGCCCTGAAAGGAGCACAAGAGAACACGAGAGGAGGGAATGCTGTGTTGCTCCATTTGTACAGCACCTTGTGTACAAGTCCAGCAAAGGAGTGGCTCTTCCTTTCCAGGACCAGAAGATGAGCAGGATGCAGATGCAGCAGCAGACTCTGGCAGCTTTATTTCCCATCTTTGTATTGACTGGCACAAGGCTTCCCACCATCCTGCTGCTGCATGGCTCCCACCCTCATAGGCCAAGGGGGTCCTGAAGACATCCTAGGAAATGCTCCACATCAGCCCCTTCAGACACAGAAGCATCCAGAAATGTCATCAGTCCCAGTGTGAGGCTGAGAGACCTCCCAGCTGCAAGCACTGCTGCCAAAGTAGTTCCCACTTGAGCCTGATGCTCTTGTAGGGAAAGGAGCAAAGCTTGGAGCACAGCTGCTCCACTGCCAGCACAGTCTGCAAACAGAGACCGTGTGCTCAGTGCCAATCTAGCCCTGGGACAGCTGCAAGGCTCTTTGTGCCAGCTATGACACTGGCACTGGGAACACCCAGATCCTGTCCCTGGGACAGCCAAGAGGCCACCTTGCACAGCACAGGTGGAGTTGAGCCCACCTGGCTGAAAGCATCCAATAAGCTGGTGTGATACTGGGAGGAGATGGTCCCAGCACTTGTCTGTAGTCATGGTGCCCTTTTCCAGCCTGTTTTTGCTAAGACCCCCTTGTTCTGAAGACACAGAAGATTTGTCTCTCCTACCATCACCCCCTCCCCTGTGGCACAGCAGCTCCATGCCTGATCTAGAAGAGGTCCCTGCTTATCACACGTGGGCTGGACTGGATGACCTTTAAAAGGTCCTTTCCAACCCAAACCATTCTATGGCTCCATGATTCCATGCCCTGCTGCTGCTGCCATGCAGGCGCTGATAAGGCCAGGCAGCCTGTCCCACCCAGCTCCCAGACAGGCCCTGGAGAATGCCAAAACAAGGCACTTTATGACAGTCCCTCCATGACACCTGAAATCACTGATGCTTCAGGGTGTGCCCAGGTCACATGGCCAGAAGCCACTGAGAAGGAATGATGGAGGATGCAAAGCAGGAGAACTAAGGACCACCTGTGACATGATCACTCCTGTGGCTCCCCATGAACACTGAATGCAGCCTCCACAGCTGTCTCAGCCCCTCTGAGAAGCTGACATGTCATTTTAATATCATGTCTTGTATTTGCAATGACAGAAGGATGGACAGGTTATCCTTTGACTTTGCTGCCATCCCCTTTATCTCCATGAGAATTTAGTACTCATCTGGCTTCTCTTTTCCCCTTATTCTCATCACTGCTTTACCCCAGAGTTTAAATAGCTCTTTTGTGTTTTTTAGCTCTCCTCTGCTGCAAGCACTGTTCCCTTACTCTGTTATACTCTCCCCATCTCATTGAGCTCCAGGCCCCTTTGCTTTGTTCTCTCCCTATCTCTCCCTTTCTTTCTGCTGGTGCCTTGTTCCTTTTCTTGTTGTGATTTGTCTTCTCTGCTCTGTCCCTTTAACTCATCTATTCTCCTTATCTCTTTTTGCTTCTTCCTCTTCCTTTTCCCAGTCTTTGCACTTCCCCCCTTCCTCTCTGTGCCTTTGTCTGTAAGGAGTTGAAAGTTAAAAGCTTTTCCAACTTGATCCTGAGCAGCTTTCCCTGGTGCTTTCATCTCCACAACACATTTGTAAAACTGCTCAGACTGAAGAGCCATGACATGAACAACTAAAGAAATATCAGAAAGAAACAGGACTCCCAACATGGAATGGAAATCTTCCTTTCCCCAACAAAATCTCTGTTTCACTAGCACTGAGATTTTTCTCCCCACAACTCCTTAAAACACAACATAAAACCCATTTACCACAATATAAAACCCATTTACCAAGATTTCATTTTCCTGGCCTCATCCTCCTTCCCAGAAATTTCAGTTCTGGAGGGGGTAGACACAGGGGTCCCCATTATCTGCCAAAAAGTAGCTGTGACTAACATGCTCTCCCTTCCCCATCTCTAACAGATCCTGCCAGGTGTGTCAGTGCTGTATCACCAACTGCTATCCAGAGAGAAGTGCTGGTCACACCAGGAAAGGTGCTCTGGCTCTTGTCCAACACTGCTTCTGCTCTTCCTTCATGCAAAGCTGGCAGAGACCTGGCAAACTCTCCCAGCTGATGTGTCACCAGCTCCGCTCAGCTGCCAGAAGGAATTCTTTCCTAGCTCCTTCTTGTGTTCTGTGCAAGGTTCAACATTGTTTGGTTTGGGTATAGCATCTGCAGAGCACTTCAGCAAAATTTGGGGAATTGATGCTTTCAAGCCACTTTGTTGGTGCTTCCGTGCAGCCTGTGCTTTGCAGGGCTCATGAGTGAGCACAGGACTATGGTTAATCTTACCTGTGACCAGTGGCAGGAAACTCCAGAGTTACCAGTACAGGTCTGTGCTGTGTCACATGGAGCAAGCCCAAGTGCTGTCTGCTTACTTGGAAATTTGTTGCTGAGAAGCCCATGAATCTTGGCTATTCTCACAACTCTATGAGAGATTAATCTTGCTAAATCCTCCTACTCCTTCCCTATTGGAGAAACAGATTCAGCACAGGACAAGCTTTGTGACTCACCTCTCTGTTGGCAGAGCCATCTCCCATTAATCTAACTCCCTGTCTAATGTCCACATTTGGCAGGCAGGCAATCCATCTCCAGTCCGCTCTGTCCAGGATCCAGCTCCCCTGTCAGTCAGAGCTTTCCTAACACTGGGTGCCCTGCAGGGCTTCTCCCTGGCAGCACAAGGGCAGGCTGCAGCCCCCTGCCCAGAATGACAGAATCTGGGATGGATGGGCACTTGTTAGGCAAAGCGATCCCTGGCTGCAGCAGCTGCTGGGCTCAGCACCGGTCCGGTAGAGCCGTGTCCTTTCCCTGACCACACCCACCTCGTCTCAACAGAGCAACAGAGACGCACACAGCTCAGTCCCAAAGCCTTGCTGCTCCTGAGGGCAGGATTCAGTCTGCTGCCCTCCAAAATTTACCCTGAAAGGAGCTGAACACTGGGTGTCAGGACTGGAAGAGAGGGCTTTGCTCACAGAGCTGCAGCTCAGGATGCCATGAAGATACAAGTCCCCCTGACACATTATCTGCAGAGGGTCCCTGGGAGGGCACCTTTGCTCCCATTGTGCTTTTCAGCTACCTCTTGCCAGCTGCTCATCCTTGTCTCCCACTGCCTGTCTCTGGGAGGGCTGCAATGTGGGATGCCCTGTTACATGCCCAGGTTGCCTCCTGCTTTTACTTGGATGCTGCTCCAGTTTAGGATGGTTTAGGATAGACCCTACAGGCAAGTTGTACCACATGACTTTCTTCATAGCCCATGGCTGTGAGAGAGGTTCTGCGCCCCTTAAAAGGTCCAGCACCATAATTCCTGCTGGAGATAGGGACATGAACTGAAGGCAGCAGTCCTGTGCTCACACAAGTCCTGCAGAACTGGGGACACTGTAACACAGCACAGAGCGTGTCCACACGAAGATGGAGGTGACAAAACCTGGTTGGGAGGGACACAGCCCAGCACTGCCCTGTTTGCTGGGGACACCTGAGCCAAACACCCCAAACTCTTGCCCAGAGCCATTTCTCACATCCCACTCTATTTACTCAGTCAAACAAATGACCCTGACTTGCTGAGGTTCTTCTGTGCTGCTGTGGGTCTTCTTCTGGGAACATTCCCACTGCCCCACAGACTGAGGCATTGCCTGTCACCACAGCCTGGCAGCTCCCCCCATCTTTATTCTCTCCAAGTACTGTGTCATTTGCAGACTCCACGGTGTCAGCCTTGTGATTAGATTCCAATGCCTTTATGAATAATTTGTTTCGCAATTATAAAGCAAATATTTAATTGAACTTCATGTAAAATTGCTTCTGCCTCTGAGCACTGAACCCCAGTTTTGGGAGAGGGCTCTGCATGACCCCATTGGGCTCTGGGTGCCTTTTGACGAGGCAAGCAGAAAACTGCCAGACCCCTCCCAGCAGCCTGTGCCTGCTTGCAACCAGCTGGCCCTGGTGCCTCAGCTGAGCCTGTGAGGGCACCACGAGGGGATGGCTGCACACTTGTCCCAGAGACTGCTGCAGATGCACCAGCTGCAGGACTGCAGTGAGCCTCCCTCCCCTTGGGAGCGTGTCCTCGGGCACAGGCAGGAGATGTGTCTCCCTCAGCTGAGCAGCAGAATGAACCAGCTGGAGCATTCCCAGAGTGTGACCAGTGCAGTACTGGAAGAGCTCAGCATGAAGGATGTCACTGTGAAAAATATCTTTGTGACAAGTGGATGGCAGTCAGGTTTCAGCACAAAGATAAGGACAGATGTAAAAACACTGGATTTTCTTCTTTCAAGTCCCTTCACTTCCAGGACAAGCATGGAGTATGCAGGTGGAAACCTGCACTTCAGCTGACTCTTCAAGGAATGGTATTCCTCACTGGCCACGTCTCAGCAGCATGGGGCACCAGTCTGAGTTGATAACAGGAGCTTTGGAAGCAGGGTGCCCACCCCAGGAGAGGCTGCTCAGCACATGCAAGGGCCAGTGGTCTGCGCAGGAACACTCAGTACCATGACATCACCGCAGGCTCAGCTGGAAGTGGCTGAACAGGAGGGGCCTGGACACACCTCGGATTGGCCATGGCATCGCCTCTGCACAGCAAAACATCTATATCAGCAAAACCAACAGAACTGGACGAAATCCTAATTCACCATGGTCTGTAAAAGAGGCTGAAGTGCCTATTTCCAGTGAGGCGAATTTGAAATTGAAAGAGGAAAACGAGTGCATTGAAGAGATCAGAAGCTCCTTTCCAAGAGTGTATCTGGTGCAGGTAATTGCTAACTGACCTGGAGGGGCTCTTGAAATCGACCTAATGCAGCAGATTCTGCTGCTCAGAGTGGCTCCAGGGCTGGGGACAGCATGTGCTGGCACTGTCCCTGCCGTGTGCTGGCACAGGGGGACAGGCTGGGCAGTGGGAGGCTGCAGCACAGGAAAGGGAAGGTCTAAGGCTCCCCCACAAGTACCTCAGCCTGGCCTGAGCATGTCCAGCTGGAAGGGCCTGGTCAGCTGCTGGAAGCTGGACACTTGTCCTTGCCCAGGGCAGGCCTTTTTGCAGTGATGGGGGAGCCAAGGCTTGGGACCAGCCTGGAGCAGCTGTGCTGGCACACTGGGGAAGGAGGGATGGATGGGGAGTCTGGTCAGAACTTGGCAGCTCAGGCACTGGATCTGGACAACCTGGTGGTAGCTGGAGTCCCTGGGAGGGTGCAGAATGCAACGTGCCCTGCTGACACAGGTGTGTGCTTATTGGTTTCTCTGGACAAACCACGGTAAAGAATGTCAGTCCCCTGTGGGAGCCTGGGGTTATTGCTTTCCCTAGAAGCACTGTCTTGCCTCTCATCTCAGCTTGGGCAGCCCTTTTACTCAGCTCTTGCTTTTATGGCTACAGATGAAGCAGCACAGCTTACCCTTTGGCTCCCAGCCACATGTCCCCTGCTGATAGCACACCCCAGGTCCAGGCCCATTAGCTTTTGCCCCTGGCAGCTTCCCTTGCTTCCCAGCTCTTGTTCCTTTTCACTCATAGACGGTAAAGGTTCCTTTCAAGATACACCTTTCTGCTTCCTCTGCAATCCAGATATTTCTTTAATAAATCACATCTGTACTGGCTCTGTCATGTCTATTTGGCTTTGAGCTTTCATCTCCACTGCTTGTTGTGCCCAGCGTGAAATGCTGCCACTCTGCCTATAAAAATTGGTGGTAGGGCAGTTATTTGTAGCAGTCATTCAACATTTGCTTTACTGGTCCAGGCTCAGACTGAAGAAAGCCCAATGACAAATACTTGGCTCTGCTAATGGGCAGGCAGATGAATTGTCCCTGCTGTGGGATGTGTTCACAAAGTGCCCTCCCTTCAGTGGCACAGGGACTTATTCCAAGTTGCTTGCTCCCAAGACTTACATCTAGATGCACAGCTCACCCTCTGGGCATTGCAAGGGAATGGATAACTGAAGCTGTGCCCTAGACATGCAATATAAGAAAGACAGGGCAAAGAAAATGAGGAAAGGCAGAGGTTGGGGCCATCAAGTCTGGGCTGCATCCAAGGATTCCAGCTAGATGGAAAGCTTAGGACCAGGGCTAACCATGGCAGGAGGACCATGATACAGCCTCCCTTTGTCTTTATCTCCCTAGTCCACACACATGCAGGCACACACAGCTCTCTCTCACACACACTCTTCTGTAACCCCGAGGTCACCCAAGGGCAGAGAAAAATGGGGTTCAACGCAATTGCAATCTTCCTGTAATGATGACAGGAGAACTGTGGTGCAGTGAAAGTCACAGTCTGGCTGCAAAAAGCAGTGGAGAGGCTGTAAGCTGGAAAACAGTTGTTTATTTCTGTTACTAGGATGGTCTTTGGACTCACATCCCAGAAAGGAAGAGTGATGTAAGTGCTGCTGGAGTACACCAGTGCTGATTCCAGCACTGTGAAGGATATGCAGTCTGGGCTGGGAAGACCACCCTAATGTGGCTGGGAAGGACTAGCAAAGCCCTCCTGTACCCAAGGGCATTGCTTCAGTGCCCACGTCTAGGAGATGCAGCATCAGCCCCAACTCTCCTTATCTTTCATCATGCCTGGTTCCCTCTGACTCAAATCCTGCTCAGCCACCACCACTGTTAAATTAACGGGCAATATATGTGCACGTGCAGTCAGTTCCCTGGCTTCCTTCATCCTGTGGCAGTCCCACTGCACTGAGTTTAAAGTTACACTCTCCTTGTGTCATTTATTGTCCTGCTGTTGTGACTAGCAGGCTTTTGTGAGTGTATAGCAGGTCCCAAAGTGCAACTGCAGGAACCTGAACCTGCCAAAGACACGTGAGTGCATCGTGTGGGGCTCCTATGCTCACTCAGTCACAAGAATCCAAAGAATGATCCTAACTTTCTAAAAATATTAGTATTTTCAAACTATGTACTTTTGTCTTCCCTGCTACATTTCAAATGGTCCCGTATAGATATTTTTAGAATAGATTTAAATACAGTCCATCACATTCCCTGAGCATATAACTAAACATACAACCTGTTTAGCTGTGGTACGCCTGTCTTTGCTTTCTCCAGGCATGCTGTCCTACTAACCCACCTTGGAATTGTCATTTTCCTGAAGTTAGCTGTGGCACACTCATGGAATGGCATCTTTTGGCTGTTTTCACCATTTCAGAGTGTAAAGGCTATGAGATACTCTTACTGGCCCCAAATCCTCCAGAGCCATGGCTATGGCTGCAGCTTTTATGAATACACATTTTGAAACACATTTTCGCAGGCTTTTACAAGGATATGGCTTAGGGCCACGTTTGTTGTAACTTGGAGTTTTCTGGGAAATACTCCTGATTTCTGTAGCTGCTGCATATCCGTTGCCAGTGATGATTTCTCCCCTGCAGTGGGCGTTCCTCTGGGTGGGCAGAGGAGCCTTCTTGCCCAGCAGACTTATACTGTTGCAGCTTCTGGCTCTTGTGCATATGCTGGTCTTTCTCGGTGTGCTATTGCCATATGCAGAATTTCACAGATTAGTCTGCGTTCACAATTCTCACAGATCCTCAGCTCCAAGGTTTTACTGCAGGTCTTTAATTCTGTCACATATTGATCGACTGTTTCTGCTTGCTTGAAAAGGATTGGAAATGTTAAAATGATTCATTGTTTTGTGGGATACACAGTTGCATTTTGTTATGTTTCTCTTACACGTTCCTTTCCTCCTCCCACCGGCAGCACAGAGACCAGGGCTTTCGCGTTAGTGCTTCTTTCATCTGCACTAATTGCTAAGTGGATCTCAAACTGCCTGACAGTTTCCGTTCTCTACTGCATCCCAGCAGGGAAGGATTTAATGCTGGACCCTGTGATACGCTTGTTAGTTCTTCCAAGAGCTCCTGGAAACCACTAAAGTTCATATTTAAATTTTGTCAGAGCCACCTTGCAGAGAGAAGTGTATGTACGAGGAAAGATTGCCTTCACTGGGGCTGAACCAGCGCTGATAAAAGTGACTTAGCTCTGGAGAGTGAATCGCAGGGAGTTAAAAATAATTTCCTGGAGTATCTTCCTGTGGCCGCGGTTCTGAGAATTAGCAACGAGCTTGGCATTGTGAGAGCCCAGCCCAGAGCCCACCAGGGGCAGCACAGCCCCTGGGTGAGGAAGGGGCTCTGTGCCCCAGGCCCTGTGCGGGTGGATCAGGTGTGTGCAGTCTCTCCTTCCTCCCCCAGCACCTGGCCACAACAGGCTGGTGACCCTCGAGGCACTCCCAGCACCCAGCAGGGCACGATTGCCCCTTGGCTTCCTCCCTGTGCTGCAGGGCTGCCAGGACACATCCTGGTTGGGCAGGGAACTCCTCCTGGCACTGAGGGCAGCCCCTGGCACACACGGAGATCCTCCTGCTGCTGCTGGCAGCTGCCTCGTGGCAGCAGAAGCCTGCAAGGGGTGAAAATGAGCCCTTTGCTCCTGTAGTGCCCTGGGACCCCTCAGCTCCAGGCTGCCAGGATCGGGATGGCCATACCCAAGAGGGGCCATGCCATGTGCAAAATATGGCTCTTTAGAGAATCCTTGGAATTGCCTTTGGAGAAACAGCAGCATCCTGCACCATGGCTCTGGGGCAGGGATGAGGAGCAGGCTACACTTGCCATTTCCTTTTCTTAAACTTCAAACATGCCATCAGACGTAAATTATTCACTTGTAATCCCTGGAGCTGGCAGCAGCTCAGAGAGGATCCAGCTCAGGTGGTAAGAAGAGGGAAAGAAAAAAGAGGAACCCATTAAATTTAAAAACCTCTGAGAGTCACAAAATGTAAAAATATATTCAGGACAGGAGGGAGGACAGGACAGGGAAGCTGAGGGTCTAACACTCACAGCTCTCTGAGTAGTGGGGTGCCATGAAAGACAGGGCTTGGTGGTTCTGAATGCTCAGCTCTCTTACCTCTTCTAACTCCTCATGATGCTTTGTCCTGTATCTGTGTTGAAGATGGAAGGAGAAAAGAGCAGAAAACACACGCAGAACCCTACCTAAGTGTCCAGCCCAGACTGACAGCAGAGCCCTGCTCTCCAAGGAGGCATTTGGGGGATCCCCTCTCCCTCTCCACAGCCAGACCCCTGGCTCAGTGTCCCTAGAGAAGGTGTTGAGGATCCCCAAAGTCAAGGTGTGGGAGCAGCTGTGTCACACATCAGCAGCACTCAGCAGCACTGTCCCCAGGGGCGTGACCACGATGCCCAGAGCTGCCTTGGCTCCTGCAGCATACTTGGAAAGCTTGTTTACTTGGTCCTGATGCAGTTACCATGTTAACTGAAAAGAGACCAGCCCCTGGCAAGGCATGGGCTGCGGAGAGCTGGAATGAAAAGCATTTAAAATGTTTCGCTTCACCAGCCTGGCTGCCCCTTTGCCCACCAGCTTTGGTCTGCTCCTGCAGCAAGTGCTCCATCACCTCTGAACCAAACTGCATCCATCAGGGAGAAACACTCCCATCTCAGGCCTGGAAATGAGTCCTGGCACAGCTCCCCAGGAGCCAGCACCCCTCCCCATCTGCCAGGGGCCAAGCAAACTGCAGGATTGCTGCTTTCCTGTGCAATGCAGGAGCGTCTGCAGGCAGTGGCATGGCTGCAGCCCAGCTTGACCTCCCCAGCACGGCCAGTCCAGGCCCCACACCTCTGCAAGAAGGTCTGACAACATGGTGGTGGACACCCACTTAGCTCAGCCCTTCCCAGAAGCTGGGGTGATAGCTTCAGGAGACACAGGGAGATGACAACGTCCTGGCTCAGCCTCAGTGGCTCTGCAGACACAGAGCTTGGTGCCACCATGGGGAAGGTGTTCAGTCTGAGCTCCATCCAGGCTAGTGGGCAGCTCTCCCTTCACCTCCTAGTGCTGCCAGTGGCACATTGCAAATGGCTGTGGGGAGGACAGAGAGCATCAATGCTGACACAGACCATGCCTGCCAGGAGATGCCTACCCCTGCATGTTCAGTGCCCTGGCAGACCTTAGCAGGGCTGGGGGAGGACTCAGAGAGGACTGGCCCTCACTGCAGTTGAGAGAACTGATGGCTTTAGAGTCTCAAGGATCCTGTGCATCCTCTTGTCACTGCACACCAGCTCTCCATCCTTTGTGCTCTGGACTCAGACCTGGACCCACATCCAGACCCAGGCTGAGCTTTGTGTCTCCAGCCTTTTGCAACACAGCTCAAGCAGCCTGAGCCGACTCAAACCTCAGGACTCCCTGTCAGCTCCCACCTGCATACCTGAGGTGAGAAAAGGGGCTGCAGGTGCTGCAGGGGCTGCACCAGCCTGGATCAGAGAAGGCAGCCTGAGATCCTGCAAGCAGATCAGCTGCACCTCCTGCCTTGGCTGCACCTCCCGTGATGGTGACGGCTGCCGGGGAGTCCGGATCACTCCTCAGAAGAGCAGCCAGATGGGAAAGGTCTGTGTGAGTCTGATAACAGTGGCTGCTTGGCTTCCCTCCCTGGCAGGCCTGCACGGGGCACACAAGGGCCTGTGTCTGGCACTCCAGGAACCAGGGGGGCCACGTGCAGAGAGGCCAGGCTGGCACCTCTGCTCACAAGAGCCCCCAGCACAGCTTCTCCTGCTGGAACATCCTCAGGGAGTGCAGAGTGAACGCTCACCCCCACGGGGAAGGGTAGGTGGGAAGTGCATCCCCTCGGTGTGCTCAGACACTTGGCAGATGCTGGGCCAGGCTCCTCATGTTTACTGCATGCACAGAACTCTGTGCTGGGGCTCAGAGTGCAAAGCCAGCACCTCGTCCCTTGCTCAGGGAATTCATCCATGTCCCAACACTCACTGAAGGGCATGGAGTTGCTGGTTCTGGACCACCCAGGGCAGGACAGGAGCTAAAGGCCAGGCAGATGCTTTCTGGCACTTGGATGCCAGCAGAGAAGCTGTGGATGTGAGGGGTAAAGCCAGATAAGATAAAAGGCAGTGCTTGTGGCAGGAGTGCTGAAATCCACTATTAAACTACGCTCTAAACTTATTTTTAAATTTCTCTTTCTCCTGCAGATGGTTCAAACGACGTGCCAAGTAATCTGCCCCCACTTTTCTGCACAGCAAACAAGAAGCCATCTCTGTATCAAACCAGGTGGAAGTGGGCACCTTCACCAGCAGGCACCAGCCCTAATTAATTCACCCTCCACCAAAGGCATCTCAGCAAACCAAGCAGCTCTACCCTGCTTCACCTGTGGAAACATCACAGCACCAGAGCCGGGGTGCTGAGCAGGCTGGGGGAAAGTAGGTAAGGATGGAGGATGTTTTCTGTATGTGGAAGGGAGAGGAAGCCTTGGGAAAATCCTCCAGATCCCCTGGGACCATGGAAACCACTGGCAACAGGAGAAACAGCAGGGTCACTTGTAGTTCAGCAAAAGTTCATGCATTCATCTGCATCAAGATTGCTGCCTCATTGCTGGCAATTCTTGGAATTTAGGTGGAGGATGGATGTGATGGCAATGGTAAAACCTGGGCTTTTCAACCCATTTTCACACTTGGGGCCTGTGAGATGGGCTGGGCTTGTTAGGTAGGTGAAGAGACCACAATGATGGTACAAAGAGAGGAGACAGAAATCAAGGCAGAGGGTGATGTCTGTGATCAGTCATGTGACAATCAAAACAGAAAATAAAGCCCAACACCCAGCACTTGGCTTTTGCTCCTGCAAATCTCTCTGCACCCTTGTTATCAGCAAATCCAGAATCAGCCTCCATCCCCAGCACGCAGGGAAGGAGGTGACATGGATCAGCAAGGCATTGTAAAATTGGTTCTATTTTTACATGCACAGAAGGAACAAGGAACTGCCCATCACCTCTGTTTCCCCCTGACAGCAGGACTAGCACTGCCTGGGCCAGCAGTGCCCAAACCCTGGGTTTACACTGCCCTTGGCTGCAGAGGCAGTGCAGGCCTTTCCTTGGGCATCCTGGCACTTCAGGGCCATGAATGTCCCAGGCACATTCCGGAACCACTGGTTCCTACTTGCTGGAACCTCCCCACTCCTTCCTGGCTTTTCCAGGATTTCTGGGCAACAAGGCTGCAGCTCCTGGTCTGACTGCACAGCCATGGCTGTGCTCAGCTCCTGCTCTGCAGCACGGTGGAGGGCAGGAGCAGCATCCCCTTCCCCGAGGACGGGTGCAGGGGTCACTTCTGCACCAGCCAGAGAGGCTGATGTTCCTGCCCAGGGCTGGTGCCTCGGTGCAGCAGCAGCTCTGAGCTGACATCCAGACCCCAGCAGGGCTGTGAAGAGCAGCTCCCCACAGACACTGCACCCCATGGGCCCCACTCTTTGTGCCCTGGGGTTGCAGAGGTCCCAGCACCCCATCCTGCCCTGGCTGCCCGCTGCACCACCAGGAACAAAGCCTTCTCCCAGGCAGGCTGCGCTGCCTTGCCCATGACTAAATATTCAGAGGCACTGTGCACTAGCCCTTTGATCAGCAATTTATCTCTCCATGCCACAAGTTTCCTGGAGCCTGGCGTTTCCGCCCCGTGCTCAGCCTAGGTCCCAGGAGCCTCGGAGACAGGTGTGAGGAATTAGCTACAGGGACTAATGCTCTGACAGGAACCAGCACCAAAAGCAGGGGACAGAGTGTAATGTTTATTACATTTGAAGCAAAGCAAACATGTGGCCTACTTATGTATCTAGAAAGAATTAATTGGGGAGCTCCACAAAGCAGCAGATTATAAATTAGAATAATTTTCACCAACTTCAGCCCATTCATCTTGTTTCACACCAGGCCTGTCAGCTCAGCCTGACGCGGCCGAGTGCAGCCCCAGGCCCAGCTGCTG
Organism: Hylia prasina; assembly: GCA_013397195.1. Lineage (NCBI taxonomy): Eukaryota > Metazoa > Chordata > Aves > Passeriformes > Sylviidae > Hylia > Hylia prasina. Next base: position 484,075 of record VYXD01002038.1, on the reverse strand, counting down.
TCTGCTGGCACAGCAGGACTGTCAGCAGCCAGCCCCATGGGTACAGCCTGCCAAAGCCCATGGGAAGCACGTGGGCTCGAGCCAAGGCACACACCTTTAATGGAAACAAGCTCAGAGCCTTAAGAATGGCTCCAGAGGTGCTGAGTGCCACCAGCTGCCATCTGCAGGGGTATCCAGAGTGCTTTGCTCCAGGGGCTGGCCCAGGGACAGCAGAGATGCTGGACACCCACCTTGTGCTCCTCCATCCCCCTTCACTTGCTGGCAGTCTGCAGAGAGGTGAGGGTGGAATTCCAGGTTAGGAATCTGACATTCCTGACGTGACATGATGGACAACCTCAGGCCAAGGTCAGGTGGAGAACTCTTTGCATGGCTTAGAGGTCACTGCCGGGCACATCACCCATGTTGTGTAGGTGCCTGCCTGAGCTGCTGGGAATGTAATGCTCTGCATGCCCAAGGCACTGGGGGCCTTGGACTGACACCTTGAGGAGGGGTAACAACCCCTTGGCAGCCAGATTTTGGCACAAGGAGAAGCAGGAATCACAAACTGGCAAAGCAGCTCATGCCTGAGGTGCTCCAGCCCCACTAAAACCAGGCCTCAGGAAGGGCTCCAAGGGGCCACATCAAGAAATGACCCTGAGGCGTTTCAGGGATTCTGTCCTGGAGATAAAAATCACCCAGAGCAGTGGCTGTACCCCAGATGGCAAAATCTCACTGGCACCTCTGAAAGCAGTGGATGAGAATAACACTGATTTGGCCTCTACTTACAGATCCCAAGGGGACAGCATGCAAAATACCATATGGACACTGGGATCATTTTGCTCCAAAAGGTCACCTGCTGCCTTGCTGGATGAAGTGTTAAAAGAGCTAGTGGAGATGGCTGGGCAGTGCCTGTAAAGGAGGATCCATCCCTGAACATGCAGCTCAGGTCAGACCACTGCCATCATGATCTCAGCTCTCCAGAGGACTCCAACCTCTCCAGTGATCAGGGGTAGACAGAACCAGAGGTGGGACCAGAGCCTCAGCACCCACCTGTGCAAATGAGAGCACTCCCACGACAGTGTCTGCAGGGCTCCAAGGCACAGTCAAGATGGTTTCCACAGGGAGGAGCAAAATCTGTCCCAAGAGTTCTCCTGGCCTGTGTTGTGTCTCCAGAGTGGCCTTGAGCACACCAGTGTGATGCTCTTCCTAACACTTCCAAACTCCAACAATTTCCAGTTCAAAGAGACACATGCCAATTTGTACTTGGGTTTTTTTTGACAAAACTATCCAGAAGCAGGAGGTAGCATGCTGCCAAGGGCTTCAGAGATGTATATAACAGTCTTGTCTCAGTTGACAGGACTCGAAAAGCTTCATCCCATGGCAGGGACTCTCATCAATCTGTTTTTAGCAGCTGAAACAAAACACTCCTGCACTGACATAGGAGCTGTCAGGCTCAGCAAGCCCACCAGAATCCACCCTGGCAGGTGTGTGTGATCAGGATGGACAGAGCCCTGCAGGCACCCCAGCCCAGAGGCTGCATGACCCCCACAGCAGGTCCCCTCCAGCTGCCTTGTCCCTCCTGGCTCTGGCTCTGGCTCTGGGGGAGCCCAGGGATTCCAGACAGGTGCCAGGTGAGGTGCACCTGCTCCAGCCAGGTCTCTCTCCAGAGCAGCACCTACCCCTTCACCACTGCTCTGTCTCAGCTGCAACCCTCACTCCGCACTGGGCCAGCTGATAATTTGTGTTAGTTTGTTCAAATGTCATTATTAATTAGTACAGAAACACTATTAGCAATGTTAATGTATTCCAAACAGTTCTGCACGTTGGCACCGTGTGAAAGCAGAACTGGGGCAGAGACCAAGGCAGCAAAGCCTGGCCTGGGCATGGGCTGAGCCAGGCAGTGAACCAGCATTGTCCCTCCCTCAGCACTGCTCTCCCTGGTACGGCAGTCAGGAAAAGTTGGACTGAGACAGATTTGTGTTTGTTTGTGTGTATTTGGGGATCATGACCACAGAAACGACCCAGCATGGGAATTTTAGGATTGAGAGAAAGGAGCTGAGGCAGGGCCATGGGGGTAGCAACAAAACCAAATGTAAAGTGGATGAATTATTTACTGCAATAAACAATTGTGAAGTCACTTACTCTGGCTCTATGCATCCTAAATGGGGGCTGCAGCATTTCTCACATCTCCCTAGTGTGCTGAGTGATTTTTTTGCAATTGGATACATGAGGCTGGGGTAATCTTATAAGAGACTCCAGAAGATCAGTTTAGTATTGATCATGTGCTGAATTTAAAGGCTTTCCACATCCATCTGCTGCTGTTCCACAGGTGACAGCCCAGCAGTGATCTGGGTGCTCACTGTGCCCCTGCACCCAGAGCAGCCTCATTTGGCTGCAGCCTGGGGCTGGGCTGATGCCCAGCAGCACGTGGGGCCAGGGCATCCCACCAGAGCTCTGTTCAGGATACAGCAGAGTCACAGAGCTGCTCCCACACAGATTTTTGATAAAGCCCCCCAAAGGATCACTCTGCTGTCAGAGGGGCCAGCTGGTTGTGGATTGCAGGGGATCATAGCTCAGGCCCAAAGGGCCCCATCACAGGGTGACTGTGCCAGCAAGAGCTTGAAAGAACATCAGTCCTGGGGAGACAGGGTGACAGAAACAAGCATGGAGAGAGAAAGAGCACAGAGAGAAGCACACATGGAGCAGGACCTCTGCCCATGTCTCCTGATGTCTGCCTTGGACTCTGCAGGTTTATCAGGCACATGACTACAAAAGGTGAGCCCAGACTCCAGAGACAATGGCCTGGAAGCAGGACAGATGCTGTGACATGCCCACAGATGTGACAGGAAGAGGGAATTTGGGCATTATGGGACTCTTGGATATATAGGATCATGATGAGGTTTTAGTTTTTCTTTTACTAATATGAATATTGCAACTCGGAGCCATGAAAGCTGTGAGCCACATTTTCCAAATGACAACCTGCTCTATGATGGTAAAATATAAAGTGCTTTTTGCAAAACAAGAGCTAAATATATGAGAAATCTACTGATTTACTGAAAGAGGAGATGTGCAGGGTAGGAAAACAATGACACCTCCAGGTCCATATTTACTTAACAAAGGACCTGTATTCAAGTAACTCTCACTGGCATACTCACAGAGGTTGAGTGGCTGAAAGTAAAGATACAACATAAAGCCCTCTTTATCAGCAGGGAGAGCACATCAGGTGCTTCTTCAAAATTCCCAGGCAAAAACAAAGAGTCCAAAAATCTGTTTTGCAAGGCTGTCAGCAGGGATGAAGTGGGGCTGAGCTGTTGTCACCTGTGGGCAGCTCTGCAAACTGCTGAGAGGCAACACTCAACACAGGGCAGGGCCCAGACAGGACCTCAGTGCACAGTGCCTGTGCTTAGGTGCAGATCTTCATTCCAGACAATTATAAGGCATCCGGTTCCTCTGCTGCTGTTGTTGTTGCTGCTGCTGCTTTGTTTTCAATAGCTGCAGTTAAACATTTAACCTTTACATTGATGGAATGACCCAAACATGTTTTTCCAGGCTGGTCAGCAGCAAGGCTGCCTCACAGTGAGCAGAGGGATGCCTTTTCCTTTCAGCCTGGCAAATTAATGTGCTGGGTGGCTGGCAGACTTGCAGGTGTCCCCTGCTCAGAACACATGGAAGGGCCTCAAAGGTAAGGTCCAAGCATTTCTCCAGACTGCCAGGTCTAACAAAGAGGTGGGCACAAAGCTCTGTCTTCTTGGCAAGCAGAAGAATAGCAGCTCACAATTTGGATACCATGCAGCTGTTCCAGCCAGGAGGCTGGCTTTGGCTGGTGCTGTCCTCTGCCTGCGGCTCTGCCAGCAGCTGAGGCATCTATTCATCATCCTGGCATTTCGGATGGCACAGAAAGAGTTACAGGAAGGAGCAGCAGAATAATCAGGAGTTAATATGATCCCATGTTTTTTACTACTCTCAGAATATTAAATTGATCGCCTGGTACCAAAGGCCAGAAATGTCACCTCTCAACAAGATGAAATCTACGTAGCTTGTGGACAGGGGAAAGCCGCAAGATTTATAAAGGCGTCCATAAAATTAACATTTGAATGAGGATGTGGGACAAGAGTCCATGAGCTGCGGCAGCAGGTCTGCAAGTACCTGCCACCCCTGCATTCAGCAGGCACTGTTGGCTGGGTGCACCCTCCTGCACCAGTGCCTGACCCAGGGGGCCCCAGAGGTGCTCCAGTGCCAGGAAGCTGTTGGGAGATGGCAGCATTTTGGAGGTGCCATGGGGAGTAAGTGGCAAAGGGCAGGAACCAGCCACATCCTAAACCTCCTTGGGGGACCCCTCCCTGGCACTCACAGTGGCTCAGGCCCTCTCTCCACCCTCAGCTTCCTGCATGGCTCAGTGTGTGCTGTGGGGACGAGCACCCTGTCAAGGCTCCATCTCACTGTCCAGGTGCCCAAGGGGTGTCCCTTGGCACAGCAGAGACTCTGGACACTCAGCAGCCCAGCAGCTTTCGGGGTGCACAGCTGCTGACACAGGGGTTCATTCAGTGTTCTGCTACTCTGCCAGAGGCTGGGCACTCCTGGGCCTCTGCCCTTCCTCTGCACAGCAAGGAAAATACTCCAGTCCTACCACAGAACTGTGGCCAGGGAGATGTTGGAGCAGCTCTGCTCTGGAAACAAGCTGAGAACTGACGTTGTTCAGCCTGGACAAGAGAAATTTCTGAAGAAGCCTTAGAGCCACTTCCAGTGGCTCAAGAGGCTCTAAGAGAGATGAAAAGAACCTTGTACAAGGGTATGAAGTGATGGACTAAAGGGGAATGGTTCCCAGTGACAGAGAGCAGTGTTAGATAGGTTATTAAGAAGAAATTTTCTCTGTGAGGGTGGGGAGACCCTGGCACAGGTTGCCCACAGAAGCTGTGACTGCCCCATCCCTGGGAGTGTTCAAACCCAGGGTGGACAGGACTTGGAGCAGCCTGGGATAGTGGAAGGTGTCCATGCCCATGAGAAGGTGCTGGAACAAGACCATCCTTAAGACCCCTTCTAACCCAAGCCATTTTAGGAGTCTGAGATTCTATGACCCCACAGACCCGCTGTCATCCCACAAGACAGTGCCTGGGGCCACACACTTGCCCAGAGCAGCTGATGCTGCATCGCACAGGTCAGATTTCTCCCCGTGGGCACCTCGGTGTGTGTCACAGGGGTGTGAGCGCTCAGCCACGTGTCCCGGCTGCGGGCGCACACCTGGCGCAATCGGAGCCGTTCCCGCTGCCGGCAGCGTGACTGCCGCGCAATTAAAGGAATGAAATGTTTATACAGGAATAAATCTGCGTTAATGAGCTGGATCCTGCCCTGACAGGCTCTGAAACAGCAAGGAACAGGAGAAGGGAGAAGGTTCAAATGTGCGCTGCTCCCAGCCAGCAGCCAGGCCTGGGGATGGAAGTGGGGAGGGAAAGGAAAGCAAAGCCAGGCAGGTGGCTGGTGGAGCACGGGAGCCACTGGTTCTTTGGGTTCCCTTTCTGGTTCTCTGACAAGGAGTCGGCAAGAGAGACCAATCCCATGTCAGGCTGGCTCAGGCTCAGGAGGTATTCAAGTTGTTTCCTTCCCTGGGAAGGGAATCGCACCTTGCTCAAAGATTTAGGAAGAACAGAAGTGATTTGGATGGTGGGGACATGCTGCTTTGGGCCCTTCCACCTAGGTGGCCTGTTCAAAACCTTTCCTGCTCAGTCCTTACTCGAAGGTAGCAGCAGAGGCTGTGCAGGAGGAAATCCCTATGCAGGTCATCCTTGCTCTCCTCCATTCCTCAGAAACACTGCACTAATCCCAGTCGCCTGCCTACACGGGAAGCCACAGAGACACAGAATCCAATTAGCTTGAAATCCTGCTCTGGCTCCTGCACAGCATCTCCCTCTCACAGAGCTGTGGAGCTGCAGAGATAAACAGTGCATTAGGATTCCAGTGGGGTCTGGCAGGAAGGAAGAGTTTGGAGTGCAGCGCCAGCCCAGGGAATGACTGAGACACCCTTGTACCTTTCCCAAACACATCCCTATACCTCTGCCTCACAGCAGCTCTTCACCCTCACTCAGCCTGCAGCACCATTCCTTCAGCTGAGCCTGCCTGAGCAAGGTGGGAGCTGAGGGCTCAGAGCTGGCAGGTCCCCAGGCTGCTGTACCCATCCCAGGGACTTCATCTTTGCTGTGGGAGGAATGAGAGGCCTCCAGAGCCCCCTGGGGGTGGCCAAGATGGCATCAAGGCCAGTGCCAGGGCCCATCTCCTTACCAGGGCATCTCTGTGCCCAGAGAGCCCTTCAGAACCAGCATGACATGTCACCCTTGGCTCCCTTGTCCCTCCTCCAGCAGGGAGTGGCCCTGCATGGCCGGCTCTCCAGAACGAGCTGGGGGACAAAGCAGGTCCGAGCCCCACAGAGACAGTGGGAAAAGGGGCTGAAAGAGGAAATCCTCCCCTGGGGAAGCCAAGCACAGCCTTTAGCCAGGGCCAAGCAGAGTGCAGGGGGCACCTGTTGCAGACTCTGTGCCAGACCCTGGCTGGACCTGTGGCAAGGAGCCTTCTGGGCTTGATGTTCCACTGCCAAGCCTCACACTCCTGCTTGCACCCACTGTAAATTACCTGCTTTGCATTTTGCAGCAGCAACTTAACAGTATTAATTCATTGTGTTCTGTCTTTAACAAACACCATTATCATATCACCAGCCAGGATTATGCAAATCCTGCAAAAGGAATTATTTCTCTCCCCAAAGTCACCTTGATTTATCAGTTTTAACCCAAAATGAAATAGTAAGTTGCTTTGGACAAACTGTTAAAAACATGACCACACATGACCAGGAGTCTGTGATGGTCCCATAGGGCACCTGTGCCCAGCTGGTGACCCTTCACATGGACATAGAGGGAACTCTGTGCTGGCCCCCACTGAGTGGAGGTGGACCTGGACCAAGAGCTGGGGAAACAACCCCCTTGCAAAACACACCTGGGCTAACTCCATGGGTCCATTCCCCAGGCACAGGGCCCTGGGGCAGGGCAGAGCCTGTGAAGAAGTACAGAATCACAGAATCACTATGGAGGTTGTAAAAAAACTCCAACATCAAATCTAACCTTTGACCAAAACCCACCACATCAACTGAACCATACCCTAAGTGCCACATAGAGCCACTTCTTGAATGTTTCCAGGGATGATGACTCCATCACTTCCCTGGGCATCCCATTCCAGTGCACGTGGGGCTGGCAACAAGGAAACTTTGCAAAATTGCACTAAGGATTGTCCTGTGGCTGCCACTGGTCTGCCCCCATCCCTGTGCCTCCTTTCCAGGCCACCCCTGCAGGCTCAGCCTGTGTCACACATAACAAAGCAGTTCTCCCATGCAGGTGGATGCTGCTAGGGATCAACAAGCAAACCTGCATCCCACTCCAGGAATGGGCTCTGTAACAGGGCCCTCAAACAGCTTAAAGCCTTTGGCCATCATTTCCTCTGCTGCAGAGATAAAGGCTCCCCACCCCTCTCATGCTGACAGACCTGACCACAGCGGTCCCTCAGCATAAAGGAGGCACTTGTATGATTAAAGGTAACCTTTTTTCCATTATTTGTCAGCAATTTCAGTCACTCCTTCATCAGAGGGCGAGAAGAACACCCTAGCAAGAAGAGAGGACTTCTCTTTCTCAGGGCAGACAGCAAGACTCTGCAACCTGAGTACAGCTTTTTCTGGAGCCAGGCCCTTGGTCAGTGCTTTGCCCTGACAGCCAGCATTACTTTATGTGTTCCAGCTCAGTGCAGAGGGGCTGTTCTGAGAGAGAGAGATCTGCTTCAGATTCCATTAACTACGGACAGTAGCCCCGTTAGAGTATAAAAAAATTCCCCAATTAGTTCTAAATAATTTTTACTTTCAAACTCAATGTGTTCTGGCAGACAAAGAATCAAGGGCACCAACTGTGTGTTGGAGCAGCATGATTGGTGAATTGAAAAGCCATAGACAGGTGGACACTCAGCAGCTCTTGTGCCTATGGCTCCCATTTAATTCTAACAGAGGATGGGAAATTCCTCAAAAAAACTCCATACTGTGGCCGAGATAAGGATGAAATTAGGCACTGGCAACCTATGGTAAAATACAGCTCAGTAAAAGATAATTATTACCAAACCAAACACTGGGAAAAAAGACCTTTTAGGGAGTCCCTGCACTGTGCCTGGACATCATCACTGGCACACCTGGACACATCTGGGCTGGGGCCTGCACCATGAGAAAGGCTTTGATCAGCTTTCAGCCTTGCCCATTATGGGCCAGAGGAGCAGTGAGCCCCTGAAGTTTTGTGGGGACAGAGCTGGGGGCAGGCTGGCTGGTGCTTGTGGTGTGCAGAGACTGGGAGGAACTGAAAGAGCCTCCTTGGCCATCCCAGAACAGAGCCTGAGTGCTGGTGGGAGAGATGCCTCCTCCTGGCACAGCACAGACCAGGGCTCAGGCTGCCCACAGTCTTAAAATCACACTCATTTCTGCCCTGATGTGTTCAATGTGGTCCCTCCTTGATCTCTTATAGCTCCCTCATCTCTGCCTCATCCATCCTGGACCCAGCTCCTCACCACCAGCTCTGATTTCCAGCAGTGCCTGATGTCTTCTGATCATTTCACACCTTTCCTCATGCTGACCTAAACCAGGCTCTGCCAGGCCACTGCTGCCCTTGCAAGATAAGAGGGAAGCTTGGAAAGAGAGACTACATCCTCCTGGCCTTGAGAATCCAAAGGATGAATCTTCCCAGATGTAGCCAGCCCTGCCCACCTTGCAGCTGGGACAGTCATTAACTACGGACACAGACCCCCTCAGAGGCAGCCCCCACTCTGCTGAGCATGGGGACAAAGGCCAAAGGCTGGGAAGGTGGGTGCAAAGCTGAGCACAGGAGGGATGCAATGGCAGAGACCAAAACAGGGAAGGCAATTCAATTTTCAGACGCTGTCCCACCAATTCAGCTCAGAGAGATGATAAGAAACCCATTTCCAGTGATAGGCACCCTAATCCCCAGCCATCCTGCATTTCCATTTTTGAGAGGCACTGTTTCCAACAGGGAGGCATTTTCCCATCTAGGTTTGCTAGAAGGGACAGCAATGGATTAAATACCAATTTTTCCAGCACTGTTTAACTCCTTCTGTGCCTTCCCCTGCCACTTATGCAAGTGCTGGATCACAGGGCAGTGGAATGACTGCTGTGCTGTACCCCTGGAGCAGGAGCACAGAGCTGGAGGCTCTTCCCAGTGGCCTGCAGTCTGAAGAGACAGGGAAGAGGAGAAGAACATGACATGCATCAGCAGTGCAGGCAGAGCAGCTTAGATCAGGAATTTATTATTGCTTAAGGCAGGACTCAGACTCAACTGTGGCACGAGTCATGCAGCTAAGTTTACATCCAGTGTCAAAACTATTAGACGGGTCCAAAGTGCTGCAAAGCTGACTTAAAACCATATTTGGAAGAAAATAGCCACCCAGAGAAAAAGGGAAGCAAACTATGCAGTGGAGGCCATGCCCCTCACATGTCCCCCATCTTCACAGTTTAAGCATTGTGGTCCAGGTGCAGCCTCCAGGTTACTGGAGAGTAGAAAGATAACAGCAGCATGGATGCTGACTTCCAGCATCAAGCAGAACTTCTGTTCCTCGGGAGCCACTAAGCCACAGCATTCCTTGGAGGCCAGCACAGCCTTTCCCTATATGCCTGTAGACAAACCCCTGCATTTGTACCAGCCATCTTCATCCTCTTCCTTGTTCCACTGCCCTCACATTGTGCCAAGTTTCTCCATCTCTCCCCATTTCCTGAGATCAGGGCTCCTAGCCACTATCTGAACCAGTCCTTCAGGGAGCTGATGGGCCTGAGACTCCCAGTCCTGCCTCTACAGCACAGCTTGGCATCCCCAGCAGCAGCTCCCTCCCAGACATGATAAAACTCCCACCACAGGGTAGGAACAAAGCCTGAATGCTCTGACTCAGCCTCTCCAAACCCTTCCCTTGGCCCCAGTTAGGAACTGAACGGTTTTGCTGGGAAGGGGAGCCCCAGACAGGTGTTGCCTCACAAGCTGATGAGGCCCATGGTGCTGAGCCCTGACTGTAGTCAGAGCTCTCCCACCACTCCACCTGGCTCCAGCCACAACTGTCCATTCATCAACCACTAAACAAATGGAAATTTAAGGGCTCATGGCTCTATACCACAGGAAACAATTCCCTGTGCATTTTTACGGTGCTGTAATTTATTGGATCAGAAATGATGAATGGCAGCAGGAGGGGGCAGGGCCCAGCACACAGGGGAGTGCTGATGCACTGGAAACCAAAGAAATGTGTAGCTGAGGGCAGGGAATGGGAAAGTCCCCAGGATTGCTGCTGCATGGGGCTGGGGAAACACCACCATCTACAAAGACTAATTTCCTGCCACACCTTGCAAGCAACCCCACCATTCAGGGCAGGATTTGTAGTAGAGGCTTCTGTAAGAAACATGCACACGAGGAAGAACAGAGTTGAGCTCTGTGCTCCTGAGAGGCACAGCCTCACGCCTCCCAGGCTGCCTTTGCTGGCAGCTTTGCAGACTCAAGGCACAAGCAAGAAACGGAAAAAAGCTTCATCCCTGGGGAAAGAGGAGCACCTGGTGGAAAAACAGAGCGTAAACGTGGGCACTACAGCTCCTCCCCCCCATGTAATCTCCCAGCTCTGGAGTTTGAGCTGCATTCAGCAGTAATTGAAACCAGGCTCTTTAACACAGGTGCCAATTACTGCCTGTTAATGCACGGAGCACTGATAGATACAGCAATTACACAGCTCTGCAAGGCTGGAGAGCACAAAATGAGATGGAAGGGCTACTTATGCCACTGTAGGTGCTGTAGGACAGCTCTCTGCCCCAGCAAACCTCTTGCAGCGTTAGGCTGGGCAGGTTCTTGCCCTCTAGCTGCACAACTGCATCTTCACCTGAGTGAACAGTGTGATCTTACCACAAGGAAGGGAACGATATCCTGGGATGCCTTAGGTAAAGAATTGCCAGCAGGTCGAGGGAGGTGATTCCTGCCTTTATGCAGCACTGGTGAGGGCACAGCTGCAGTGTTGTGCCCAGAGCTGGGCTCATCACTACAAGACACATGGACATGCTGGAGTCCACCAAAGGGCCATGAGGATTACGAAGGGCTTGGGAGCACCTCACATCTGGGGAAAGGCTGACAGAGCTGGGACTGCTCAGCCTGGAGAAGGCTCAGGGGGAACTTGTCAATGTCAATAAATTCCTGATGGAAGGATGGAAAGAGGATGCAGCCAGGCTCTGTTCAGTGGTGCCCAGAGACAGACACAAGGGGCACAAACTGAAACAGGAGGCTCCCCCTGAACACCAGGAACCATGTTTTCCCCAGAGGGTGACCAAACACTGACTCAGGGTGCTCAGAAAGGTTGTGGAGTCTCCATCCTTGGGGATATTCAAAGCCATCAGGACACATTAATGGGCAGCAGCTCTAGGTGGCTCTGCTTGAGCAAGGGCTTGGGCCCCTGATGACCTCCAATGTCCCTTCCAATCTGAACCATGCTGTGATGGTCATCTCCAACCATTCATATCCTTTGTTTTCTGCCATTTCTACACTCCTCTTGCCTAGCTGCCTCTTCCTCTCTGCTCAAAGCCTCCCCCATTCTTTGCCTTCCTGGGGTGGCAGTGAGGAAGGGGGCTGATGCAGGCTTACTGTGGCAATGATGGCAAGAGGACAATGGAAAGTGCAATTCCCAGAAAAATCCTGCAGAGATCCAAGGCTGTGAACATCAAAATCTGCATACCCCAGCAACGAGGAAAAACCAAGAGAGCCTCAGTGCAGCAGCAGGGGTATCAGAGTCAGAGGCAATTATTTGCCACTGCAGAGACTGGAGATGAATGTGAGCCCTTTAAAGCCCCAGGCTGGCAGTAACCAGCATTCCTCCCATCGACACCCTGAGCTCCCCCTTCCCCACCTCACAAGGCACCAGCCACAAACCACGTAATTAATACTACAGAGATATTCAGCTAAAATCAGAAATGAAGCACATCTTGAGGCACTAGGCACCATGTTGCTGCTCTGCCTTGCTACTCCTGTGTGTTTTGGAGACAGGCTTGCTTCCCCACTGTAAGCCCACTGGTGTTCCAGACTGTGTTTGCTGGGCAGAGGACCAGAGGAGTGCAGGGGGTCTGCAGGGACACTTTTCCCTTGCCCTCAGGATGTTTACAGTATTGAAATTTTAGCAGGAAGCCAAGCATCTGTTCTTCAAATAAAGAGGTCTCCCAGGGGGACATGTAGGGAGGCAGAATCATCACACATGTAAACACCTGGTCTTACAGGCAGGAGCAGAGTTTGCGGAAGGAGTGCAGCACTTCTGAGACTCGTTCAGCTTTGCTTCTGCTGCTTAATTAGTTCAAACACCATCAATATGCAATGGCAGCCCTCCCTTGCCAGGGTGGCTGTGTCTGTGTGGGGCTGGCACAGACACACCCCTGAGCCCTCCCCAGCACAGGGGCTCATCCCCCTGTGCAGCACACAGGTGTCCCTGGCCCTGCGCTGCTCCAGAGCGCTTCCAAAACATTCAGCCTTCACACACTTCCTTTGAGGAAGGGGGCAGAACCAGACTGTGCCACACAATGTTTGTCTGTACTGAAAACTACTTCCCCTGTCCCCTAAAGTGGCCCCTGGCTTGGTTTGTCAGCAAATGGTTTGCACAAGGAGTGAGCTGCACCACTCCTCTCAGACAGCCACAGGGACCACCGTGGCACCAAGAAACCTCTTAAAGGCAGGAGACAAGGGCCTGTGCCTGCACACACACCTGGGTGCTCCCAGGGCTTCCCACCCCAAGCCCACTGCATCAATCCAAGCCTCAAACAGCTTCAGCAGTGCCAAGAGGCCTTGACTACCCCTGGCCAAGGCACTGCAAAGCCACCCAGGGCTATTTCCAGAGGCAAAAAGGATCTACTGGTACTCCCAGCTTCCACTACCATCCTGTCCATACTTTCATCCTCCCTCCTCTTTAGACTCCAATCTCCAACCTTACTCCATGCCCACAGCCAGTACTTCAACACTCACTTCAGGATTGTGCATTCTCATTTTGTGCCATTGCTGCAGCACTCCTGTCTCCCTCCTCCAAGTCCTTCATCTTTGTGTTTTTCATCTCCAGCATTTTCAATGGATTTTTTCCTTATATGAGAGGGTGGGCAAAGGTTCCTTCTCCTTTCATTAAATATTAGTGCCCATTCAAGCAAGATGGACAGTGTTCAACAGATGAGCTGTGCTGCTGCTTTAACACTCTGTTGCACTGCTGTACACCAGCACAGTCCCACCCCACCTCTCCCAAGCTTGCCCACAACTCTACCATGTTCCAGAAACTCCAAGACACAGCTGGAGTTCCAGGGCATCACCTCTGTCTTAAAAAGGAACAAGGCTGGAAGCAACAGACTACATGGTTCTACAGGTCACAAGCACAATTGGATTTCATCTTCAAGCACCATATCTGGTCCAAATTCTGGCCTGAGAATGAAATTGCCTTTACTTTGGGTTTACAGCGACATGAAATCTCAGTCTGGGAGTTACATACCAGAAGGACTCCTGAGGTTCAGTTGTAGTAGAGTGGAAAGTGAAATGAAGGAGCAGCTGTGATACTGTTGAACACAGTTCAACATGTGCAGAAAGTGCCACTGCCCCACATCAAGTACAGAATATTTGGGCTTGGAGCTCACAGCTATTGGCAGGGTGAACAGGGTGAATCCTGCTGGAAGCATCACAAGTGCCAGTTATTGAAAATGCAGCTAGGGCCAGACCAAGTTATCCTCAGCTCCAGACATTCTACTTGATGCACAAAATCCCTTGGTCTGCCAGCCTGGTGTGGACGTGCTGGTTCAGTAGCTTTATATGAGGAAGCTGCACCACCTGCTGTCTGCTACGAACCCAGTTACCAGAACGTGATCAAAGATGATCACTAATAAAAGTTTTCTTCAGAAAAGGTTTTTACAGGACATGCTCTTGATTAAAGTCATCAAGAAAGACTTCATATCTGAAGACTAAGAAGCAAGAGCAACAGAGGGATTGTTTAGTCAAAATGGCTCAGGCTCTCAAAAAGAATATGAAAAGTTCACTTTAATATCGAGCTACTGCCAGGAGAAGGACTGTACTGTTATCCCTTTGGGAAACTCTGTCAAGTTATTTCTACTCCAAAAACTACAAAAGCTAGCACTGAACAAAACTTTGAAAGATGTGGAAATTCTGCCATGCAAAAAACCTGCCCAACACCACTTGAGGCTTAGCAGCAACGAAAATGGCATCTTAAATCCTGCTATTCCCCCTTCCTGGACTGCAGCACTACCTGATCCAATCAAATGAGGCAAAGAGGTAAGATTCTCACAAAAAGCCACAATACTGAAAGTCTTCTTAGCATAAGGTGCATTAAGCCAGAGCAGTCACTAAGTTCTCTTGGCTGGCATAAATATGAGAGGCTGCAGAACATCTCCCTAATTGTAGGGAACAATGATAGATGGGCAAGTGTTTTGTGTGCCAGGCCTTATGGGCATGCAGCAGCAAGGTCAGTGGAGGACTATAAGGAAAGGAGTTGAGAAGACAAATGACCTCTGCTTGGTGAAGCATGGGTACAGAATGCACAGACAAAAGTGAATCAGAAAAGGTTTATTTAAAAAACAAAAAATCCCCCCCTCAAAATCCCACATACTTTCTGATAAGCTTATTGCTCAAGTTAGATCTCCTGTGACACTGCTCATTCTCCTCTTGGCCTGTAGCACCAGAAGTACTCTTGCATCCCTGTCTTCCCTCCAACCAACATCAGTTGGAAATGTTCATCATTTTCAATTGGTCCCAAATACCAGCATTTAATTCTGTCCTTACTATGCACACAGAACATGGAGGTCCCCAGACACAAAGGATCCTTCTCACTGGGACAACTCTAGGGATTTATCCAGTCATGTGACCCCACCAGGATGGGAGTTCCTAATTTCCAGAAACATTAAAGAAAAAGGACTTCTCCTTTGAAGTCAAAACTTTAACAGGAGTAAAATCATCCCTGAACCACTCAGCCTGCAGTCCATGTTCATTCTACAGTTCATGGTCTACTCTCAGTAAAGAGCCTTCAGGATCCCTGAATGGACTTTTTATAGCTTTTCCCTGTCTCACCTTTGCATTCTACATCCACTGAACCAGGGCTTGTCTTCCAAGTTCCTGTGAAAAGGATATTGCTTGTTTCTTGTGCAGCATCTACAGATCTACACTGCAGCAAAACAGCAGAATTCTCTCACCAGGCCCTGGCTCTGCTTTGGGTGGTCACAGAGACTTTTGGACCTTCCTCCTGGGTAGCTGTCAGGCAGGCTTGGTAAGGACAGAGCAGGTGCCTTTGTGCTTCATGTTCAGTCAGTGCTGTTGTGGGGTTTCAACAACCTCTTCCTCTTCCTCACCATGTTCAGGGTGGTGCAGCAGCAGCTCCAGGTCAGGGTCAGAGCTGGCATCTTTGTGTGGCTCCAGTGCTTTGTCACCTGCATGCAGACAGCCCATTTAGTGACAAACTGGCTGGAGTTCCCACCAGATCTGGTGCTGTCAAGGAGCTGGAATCAGACACAGCTCCTAGTGAAGCAATGAGAAAGCCTATAAAGAAAGAGAAAGTGATTTAAAACAATCACCTTTGGAATTCATGGCTTTGAGAACAACATGAAGGGAGATTCCTAACAGGCAGACAGCAAAGCCCAGCCAGTTCAAGGGACTGAGGCGGTCTCCCAGTAAATGTGTGGCGAGGAATAAAATGCAGATCTCCTGTGGAAACAAAAAAAACATGACAAGTGGCAGGGCAGGACCTGAGGAGATATGCATGATACATTTTCCAGCTGAAGCCTAGATCAAGGTGTCAGGCTGCTAAATTTCCATCAGCACATTCTTTCATGCGCACAGAGTTCTAAAAACAGTTTCTAGAAACAAACAACCTGTCAAACTGGGATGTGGGATTTTAAGTCATCTGACTGCATAGCTCAGTTACAGAGAAATCTTGAAACTTCTGGATCAGAGAGATTTCATATATCACAGTTCAGCTCAGAAGTATGTGTGCTGGATTCCTTTGAGGAGGGGAGGAAGTGCCAAACTAGGTTACAAAGATAGCTCAAACCAGTGATTTGGTCATAGGCAGGTCTGATGCAAGAGCTTGCCCTTCTCATCCCTCCTCTCTTCCACACCATCTGCTGCTCATGAGGGTAATGTGTTTTAGTCTATCCCGCATTCCGACAAACTTTGATCATTAATGGTAATTTTTATAGAACAGCCACTAGTCTCTGGCCCTTTGCTGTCAGGGACAAGAAACTTCACTGCAGTGACTGCAGGGCAAAGCATCAAGCTCCTGTGCAAGGAGAACAAAAATAACAAGCAATAATTTCTAAGGATCTAAGCAAGCTCCCACCACATAAAGCCCAATAGGCATGACTCAGTACTTGCCTTCTAGTATTAGCACAGGAACCATGCCTTACCTTAAAAATGCCAGCAATGGAAAGGGTGAGGCTAGATGTTCTGGAAACCAAGAGGAACTCAGAAAAGCCTAGACCAAAGGCAAGAATTCCACCCAAGAACAGCTTCCCTACCAGAGAGAACAGCATTCCTGCTTCATGGAAACGGAAGAGCTTCTCTGATATGGACAAGGGCAGGCCTAGGAACAAGACAATGAGTAGCAGAATACCATTCCCAGTTCCCAGGAGTCCTCTTAATAAGATCAATGGGGTGGGCTGCTCACATTCCAGTATCAGGAGGATGTGGAGCCAGTTCTTCACAGCCCTTACTTGCACAAGTGTGGCAGGCTACTACTTCTATGCACTCTTTAATTCCTGCCAGCATAAGATAAATCCAGGTCTCTAACTACTTCGCAGAGTTCAAAGCTGTTCACTTATCTAAGTGAATTATCTCGAACAACCAACTGCTAAGCAATCTCCCAACCACTCTATAAAGCTCTCCCTGCTTTCTCTAATTAACTCACGCACCCTCAAACACCGCAAAGAGTGGGAAGAGCCCCAGGAACATGAGCGGCTGCAGGTGAAACATGATATCAATGGGATTCTGGAGCCCTGAAAGAGGAGAATCAATAACAGACCAGGCAGCAACAAGCCAGGGAATAACACAGGTCCCAGAGCCTTTATTAGCACCATTCCTAGACATTTACCTTATTTGTGATGCCCACACCTGTGCTGCTGCAGACACCAAGCCACCTTCATTACCCACCAACAAAGAGCACAAGATGCCCAAGATTTCAAACACCTTCAATGAGATGTTTTGTTTCTGCAGCAAGGGCTATCACCTCTCCTTATTCCCCTCTCTGTTAGCAGCACCACCTCCCCCTCCTAACACCCCACATACCCAGTTCAGCTTTCTGCATCAGTATCTGTGTGAGAGTCCAGCGAATGCCCCCCAGGAAAGAGGCACAGAGCACCAGCACAAACCCCTGTGCATTGAACTGTGTGGACTTGTAGGTGAACATGAAGAGTCCCCCAGCGATGAGCAGAACCACCAGCAGCAATGTCACCCTCTGCAGGAGAGCAAACACAACAGAGACAGGCACCTCTTTCTGATTTACCCACATAATTGCATCATTCTTCTGCTTATATGTTTCTTGTACATGCACTGCCTATTTGCCCAGGTCTGACCTCCCTCCCTAAAGCACTGTGTGGGACCCTTACCATTTCCTCCAGCTTGAAGAGCAGTGAAAAAAGCAGGATGAAGAGAATGGCAGAGGATTTGGTCATTGTGTAGCTGTAAGGACCAAAATACACTGTCAGACTCCTTCAGTGTAGCTCTTCCCATCAAAGAACTACCAGGAACAATCACCCATGTCTACACTACTACCAGCAACCTACCACAGACCCTGCATGCTGACCCCACTAACCAAACACCTGTTCAAGAAACAGACTCTGGCAAAGCACCCTTCAAATCCCACCAGAGGCTCCCAGGGAACATGGTGTTTGTACTCACAGGGAGACAGTGACATATAGGAAGCTCCAGTTACTCAGCCCAATATCCAAGGAAGTTGACAGAGCTAAAGAATCAATGAAAAAGTCCTGAAGTTAACTGTCTTCCATGACATTAAACAAACCCACCACAAAACCCTGCTTCATGGTCACAAACATAGATAGCAAAGCAGACCCAGGGGGAAAAATAAGCTTTCCTCAAGCTAGTTCTTCAGAACCAACATAACTTGGATATTCTCAGCTCTTCATGTTTCTGTCCTGTTCCCTGTGACTCAAGTTGGGCTCAGCATCGCACTCACTCAACATGCATTACAAAAAAGCCAGAAATAACTCTTGCCCTCCCCGTGACTGAAAGTGATTACAGATTTGCATAAAGTCTTTCTTGAATGTATCAGAGCATGATAACTTGAAAGTCTGAGGGCCACTGCAAGAAGCCTGAACAAGCAACAATTATCAGCACACAGCCTTAACCCTGGTGCAGCTTTTGGTACAGTCTATTCTCCCTTCTATGTAAGTTTCCTACCACAGGAAACAGAGTTACTGATCCAAGAGCAGGCCATACTGAAAGGTAAAATTGCTGCAGATGTGGAGAAAGCTTTTTTCAAGAAACCATGGGCCATGTTATGAAAAGTACTGCAAACCTTGCCAGAGATCATAGACCAGATGCTGTTCTGTGGGAGCCAATACAACACATGGCCAAAGAACTGCAGGAGTAACAGTTCTGTGCTCCGAGTAGGAGCTTCACTCCTGGGTCTCAGGTACAGCTCTGTGTGTCATGAATGATGAAGTCTCTACCAAGCTCCACCCTGAGAAAGATGCAACACCTGACTTGATACCAGTGTTAAAATGTTACTTGCAGAGACAATTTATCAGGGCACTGCAGAAGGTTCTCATTGTTCGTTCTCACGTGCCAGTGGCTCCTTCAGAAAGACTCATTCTGTGTGGCTTCTCCCTATTCTCACACATCTTTGTAATGAGCAATGAAGGTAGCATGTCTCAGGCTGAAGCTTTAAGCAGCATCTACACCTGTCCTACACCTGGTAGGGAAACACAGGGGCCGGAGTGACGGCTGCACCCCACAGCTCACCCTGTCCCAGGGGATTGGCCCCGACCACCCCAGGCAGACAAACGGCTCTGGAAGAGACCACGGTGCCACAGGCACCCCTGAGCAGCTTCAGAACCACAGAATATGCTGAGTTGGAAGGGACCCACCAGGATCATTGAGTCCAACTCCTGGCCCTGTACAGGACACTCCAGGAATCCCACCCTGTACCTGGAAGCGTTGTCCAAATACTTCTTGAACTCAAGTCAGTCTTGGTGGCATGACCACTCCCCTGGAGAGCCTGTTCTAGTGCTCAGCCACCCTCTGGGTGAAAACATATTCCTAATATCCAACCTAAATCTCCCCTGATTCAGCTTCACATACTTTCTTGGATCCTTTCACTGGTTACAAGAGTGAAGAGATCAGTGCTTGCCCCTTTGCTTCCTCTCGAGAGGATGTTGAAGACCACAATGAGGTCTCCCCACCGTCTCCACTTCCCCATACTGAACACACCAAGCGACCTCAGTCGCTCCTCATAAGGCTCCACTCCCATCACCATCCTCGTGGCTCTCCTCTGTATGCTCTCCAGCATCTTAATGTCTTTCTTATATTGTTGTGCCCCCAACTCGTGGCCCGCTCCCGCTCCCGTTCCCTCCCGTGCCCGGCCGTACCTGCGGGGGCGGCCCGGCGGAGGCAGTCGGCCCAGGACAGCGCTGCCCGCGGCCGCCCGGAGCGGCAGCGCGCCAGGGCGCGGGCGAGCGCCGCCAGAGCGAAGATGAGCAGCAGGTGCAGCAGCGTGACCAACAGCGGGAACGGGAA
>VYXD01002038.1:445199-464057 GCA_013397195.1 Hylia prasina | reverse complement strand
GGGCCCGCGGCGCGGCAGAAGCGGCGGCCCCGGCCGCACGGCCCGAGCGGGCTGGGTGCGGGCGCCGGCGGCAGCGCGGGGCCCTCAGCCGTAGTGGTACACGAAGTCGTAGCTGCTCGGCTCCTTGGGGATCGGCGGCGGCGCCTCGGGGATCTGGATGTTCTCCAAGTCCAGGAGCCTCAGCTTCATCTCCATGCTCAGCAGCGTGTCCAGGTCACTCTTGGTCAGCTCACTGGACATGTCCTTCCCCAAGAGAGCATTAAGCCCATCAATCCAGATACAGTACTGGGGAAAAGAAGGGGTCATTCATGACTCCAGGCATAAACCATACCTATGTCCTATCTTTCCATCCATGCAAAAATCAGAGAACTTCAAGACAGGAAACACTGGAGGGAGTTAACATGTAGGGAAAAAAATCCCACCCCCAACCCTACAACAGTGCCTGCCCACAGATTTCCAGTGGAAGTTACAAGCCCAGAGGAAAGTGTGAGCCCATGGATGTAGTAGAAGGACAAGACTTTCTACTGTGGCACAACAAATGAAAAAAGTAAATCTATTCTAGGCATCATAGGAGGAAAAAAAGTAACAGTCCAGACTAGGGGAAATTGGTGAGAGATTTTTTTTTTCTTTTTAAATTAAAAAGATGACTAAGGGGAAAAAAAATGGTTCATACTAAGCATCACCAACATATTCTAGGAATGAACGTGGTGAGAGACAGCCTGCTGGAGTCCCTAATGAGCAGCAACTGATCCTTCTTAATCTCTGGAGTTAATTGCTATGTATTCTACTGCTTAACCACTACGATTCTTACCTCATATTTATTAGGTGCAATGAAGTTCAGGGTCTCATCGGGATCGTATAATATGGAGAAGGCCAATTCTAACACTTCCTAAATGGAAAAGAACCTTTCACTCACCAACTGAACAAAACATTACAGCACCTTCTGCCTGCCCCCCGAGAGCTGCCTTGCTGCAGCAGCTCAGCACACTTTCCTATATTGGTATTGTGAGCAGTTCTGAAGAGACTACAGCACAATCATGCTTACAGCTCCTTGCAGTCACAAAGGAACACTAGGTAAGGGCCCAGACAGGAGATGGGGTTTATACACAACACACCTTCAGTGGGGGAGATCATTCACTCCTGTTGTTCGCTTTCAGTCTTAAACACTACAGCATTAGACATAAATGACAGCGAAAAGGGAGCACTTGCCTTATTCTGTTTCAGTGCACTTTTCTCCTTCATGTGTGGGCAATCCTTCCCTGTGACAATGGCTTTGATGTCTGCAACTGGAACTAACAGTGAAAAAGTAAAACTCCCAAACAAGCAATCCTAACCAGGAAAAGACAGAACTTTGTTTTGTCTTTGCAACTGAACACTGTTTGGTTTTTTAGCTTGTCAGTGCAGTTTTCCAAAACACGTCACCAGTAAGACAGCTATGCAGCTGGCTTTTAAAAAAGAACTATGAAGTAATTCCAAGATTTGAAGAATTTGGGCAAGGACCAAAAGTTGGTGTCCCCTAAATTAAAGCTTCAGCCTTGGGTCTTTCATCTTTATCTAGGATTATATTCAGCCTCTAGACAGCAGAGTACAGAAGAGTGCACAGCCTGTAATGAGGACTTACTTTTTTCTTGTAAAGATTCAAAGGTCACTTCCCCCTGGGCATTATCTTCCAGATCTCCATAGTGTAGCACCTTGTGATTCAGAGCCAGGCGACAGTACCAGAATCTTTCTGGAACACACAGCAGGTAGAGTAAGTTGAGCAAGATCATTCACCTAAGGTCTCACAGCCACTATGTTACAGCCTCTCTACCCAATCCATCTGCTCGTCCAGTTCCTCAGCACAGCTTCTTATTCATGAGGGGATGGCTGTATTCTTAGAAATGCACATCTGTGCCATCCCAAACTACTGGCTGATATGGACAGCCCAAGTAACCAGCTTTTCTTTCTGGCAACATGCCTGCTGACAGATTAATTAATTAGATCTTATTTGCTACAGTTCTTCACATGAAAAAATACAGTAGATACTGTCACCTTACCTTGTCTTCTGCGATTTCCAATTTTTCTAAAGCTACTTCCCTCACAAAGCCTGTTCAGGCGCTGTTGCTTTATCAGCTCCAAGATCTCAGGTTGGATTTTCTCTCTCAGCTCCCTGGCAATCAATTATGGAAGAGTAAGCAGAAAATGGAGATAATGGCAAGGATAGAAGGTTTTTGTTAGGCACGTACACAATAGGTGGAGACTGGAAGTCATCTTGGCTCATTCTCTCAGACTGGCGTAGCCGCAGAATCTCAGAATAGCTCAGGCTGCGCAGTTTGCTCTTGAACTGGTCCAAGGAGTTTGGTTTAGAGGGGAGAGCCCTTGTGATCTGTTCCCTAACAACCTGCATAACCTAAGGAGGTGGAACAGGAAGAAAAATAAGTCACATTCTTGTTGGCAGCACAGCTCAGTGGCAGCAAGGAACTGACATGGGATAAGCAGGGCCAGGAGTAGCAGCAGACTAGTGACTTCCAGAAGAACCAAGAAGGACCTCAGAGCATTCCAAATAAAAGCTGAGTCATCCTCCCTTACAGCCCACCAATGCCCTGTCACATCTTCTGCGCCCTACTCTTTAACCAAATGGCTGAGTGAACATGCGGTGATCTGCAAAAGATTTTACAAAAATACCTCTTCTCCACCCTGACCTTATTAAAATCTTCTGCTGTTGCCCTCATTTCTTTCCAGGTCTTGTTCAGAAGCTGGATACAGATGGCAAACAGTTCCTCAAATGCACGGTCATGGGTGAAAAACATGGGGTGATAGTCATTCCGGCCTTCATTGGCTTCAGAAAGAAACAAAGCACAACCATGTGAGCATACTGGACAAAAGGTACTAGGAGTAACTGAAGCGTCCTACAGTGACAGACAACTGATGGTCTGCAACAGTACTTACTCCAAGGGATTAAGACAAGGTTCAATACTTTGTTGTCCCATAGACAGTTTATTGACAACAGCAATTCTCCCCACACTTTGCCATGCAAACCTCTGAGACTCATGCCCTTTCCATCCTGGTCCCCCAAAATAACTGCTTGCAGTGTTTCTCACCTTCCTCTGGTGGAATTTCTTACAGTGGTTAATTTTCCCAGAATGCTGTTTTGAAACTGTCAGAGCTAATGAACTTTTCCCACGTTCATGGTGGTTTCAAGACCATTTTTTTTATACAGCACCCTCCTGAAGCTCTGGCAAGTTGAAGCTTTCTGCTTATATCAGTTTTTCAGGAGAAACAGAGTGCACATACCAACATTTCTTTATTTTGATAGTGGTATCATCACCCAGACAGCAACAGTGCTAACTCCAAGCTCACCCTGTCCTTACACAGCAGAAGTGAGATGAAGGTACAAATGCCTGTGAATATTAGTTTCTAGAAACATCAGCCCAGCAGCCTGTAAAGCTGGGTAATAAATGGTACTTACGGAGTTCCCCAACTTGCAGGATCTCACAAAGCATCCTGGTGAGCTCAATGGCACTGCGCCCAAAGGGACACTCATGTTTATCTTCTCGACTGCTGTTCTCCAGAACGATCTACAAGAACAGGATCCCACACACACTAAGAATAGCTGCTGAGGTGTTGACATCTGTAAAAATCAGCAGCTTCACATACCCTGATATAGGTGTCCTGATGAAATTTGGCCAAGTAAAGCATGTTGTCCAATGCCAGCATTCCAGGAGGAGTCTGTGTAAAATCCATGGCTGGATTGATGTGATTCTGTGAAAAGAGCGTGTAGAAATAATCCAAACAAATTACCTCAAAGGAATTGTGTGAGAACCTTTTTTGAATGAATTTAAAACCACCTGTCCATCAAGCACTCCCTCCCATCTATCCAAGAGGTAACCCTGAACACCTGCTGACAGTGCTATCTGAACTTTCTGGAGGAGAGACTGATTCCAAGTTCTTCAAGCACAGCTGCATATGGTAAGGAAATACCTCCAGGGAATGCCTAATGAGCCCTTGCATGTAATCCATCAGCAAGTCCATAATTATTTTCCCCAGGAGTGTGAGTGTAACTGACTCTCTAAACTCAGATATCGAAGTAAGGTAAAGGAAGCAGCTACTTCTGTTCCTTATTTCCCCACAACTCCTATGGAGATTGCTTAGATTGCCTTCACAAGGTTCACAGTCTAGATGCCTACAGTGAATCCCAGCATCTTGTAGTCCTTGGTGTACATGGCTTTGCGTTTCTCTGTTCCACTGCCAGGGACGGTGTTGCTATCAGACTCTGCATCAAATGCAATTCTTCTCAGCTCAAATATGATGTCTCTCTGTGCCTGAAGGACAGAAGGCAGGAAAATGGTGACGTGATCAATCACTACAGCAGTATTTTCACATAAAGCACAGTCCTGCATCTTTCCTCAGAGCTCACAGAATGAACAGGGAGAGATGCCAAAGGTCATTAACACTATGCACAAAGAGGAAATCCATTTCAAAGTGGCAAATTTCAGTACAGTGGGTAATGCAAAATATTTTGTTGCATTTTTCTTTAACTGAAAGTTTAGTTACAGGCAATTTCTAGGCATTTCTATGGCATTTCTTCTTAAAAACTGCAATACAGCTGAGTAACAGACACTTTAAAAATACCCTGGTTTTGTCCTATACTGCAAGCAAATGGATAAAATTATATACCCTCTATAGAGGTTAAGGAACCAGTTTGACAGCTGGCATCACATTAGTCAAGAAAGGAGTATATGATTTGCAGTGCCTACTTACATCTCAGAGTCCCACAGAATGCAGTAGGAGGGTCATGAGCATACCCTAATCTTAAGGTTTATGATGTGAAGGGTGCGTTTGAAACTCTTTGTACCATCCACTGCAAATTCTATAGCACTAGAGAGCTCAGGAATAAGGCCCCTTGTACATCCCATTCTATCAGATCTTACTCAGCTCTAATAGTGACCTGATCATTGGGATCCATCTTGGTCATCATTCTCTCTTCCAGGAGATTAAAGGTCAGGACCTGCAGGACGTAGAGCTGATGTGCCATTTCTGTTTTAATGGGGCGATTTCCTCTGATCACATGCTGCAAAATAAAGAAGGTAGAAATTAAGAGAATGCAAATAAAAGTTGAGGTATTAGCTCTAGGCACATGCCAGACTGCATGTGCATCTCTCTGTATGAAGATTCTGTTGTTTAACCTCCATATTCCACCAGAAGCATAATTATAATGCTCTGTAAGAGCAGAAAGCAGCATCCTGGTAACTCCCTTTTGAACAAGTTTTACCTTTGAAAGAGTCACTTTTCTGAAAGTGCCCTGAGGGCAGCAGAATTTTACACTATGCACAAGTGAAACGTCCATTGAGAGGACATTAGGAAGCGCTTTGTCATTCCAGACATACTTACATTTAGGATTATAGACCTCAGGTGCTTCTGGGCAAATGCATTAGCCATTTCCTGTTGTGGAATTTAAAGATGAAATAACATGAGTGAAATATAAACAAAAAGCCCACACTGTGCAGAAAGGAGCAAATGGAAGAAAAGTCTGTGAATTGGAGATAGCACTGGCACACAACAAAGTGCTTTTCTACAGACTGTCAATTTAGCATAGCATCTCACCACAACTCACAGATGGCTCCCCTCCAGAACATCACTAGTGTGGTGAAAGCCACTAGCATAGTCAAAGCACAGAAGCAAATTTAGCTTAATGTTGGACATTAAGTGGTACTTCACTATTAGGAAATATGGCAGCAGGGAGCATATTGTGTGTTGCCCAGGAACAATTTGCCATCTACAAGAGCTTCCTCCAATTAGCATTTCACAGCTTCTTACACCAAAGTAAACACCCAAGATAACAAGAGCTATGGGCTGCAGGTTTCAGGTCTCCTCCCTCTCAAAAACTCTCCCTCTGAAATTTATTTCTTTTGTCCAGTTCCTAAAGAGATGTTCAGAAGTCAGCCTGAGGACAATTTGCAGAAGCATTTCAATTTACAAAAATACAGGCTAATGATTTTCATGCTTAGAGGAACCTTCCAGTTTCCCTCTTGACTGCATGGCTTCCTTCTCTAGATGAGGACGGTTTCCCAAACATCAAGTCATGATGACAAACAGTCACAGCAGGTGCAAGATGCCTTCTTCCAGGCATCTTGAAGAACATCTTGAAGTTACAGCAACAATTACACATGCACCTGCAAAAACTCAACGTGTGCTTTCCTTGTAAATTGTGAAGATGCACTTTCTAACGTGCCAGTGACCTCATTACCCCTGCTAGGAGAATGGCAGTGCTAATGACAAGTGCTAATGTCAAGGTGAGTATCATGAGTGTGCTGTTACAAGCAAAATCTTTTGGGTAAGAAAAATCTGTTGGGCATTTTATCATCTGGAAGACGTCCAAAAGAACTGCCAGTCTGAGATCTCTTCACATTCCTGTGCAGTGCAGATTGAGAACTGGGAGCAGATGTGGAGTCTCAGACAATTGCACTCAATCAGCTGTACATTCTGAGCAATCCAAGACTTTCCAACCGCTCATATCAACATCACTCCTGACAGAGTAAGAAGTCTGGTAAAACGTGTGCATTAACCTTGTTCAGCGTCACTATTATCACTTTTTGATCCAGACAGAAACCTCCTGAATCAAGACAGTGACTGACAGCCAAGCTGTAATGGCTGCAAGTTCAGCAGTGCTCATGCTACAACCAGAGTGAGCCAGTGCTTGAGTGGAAGGTATCTAAGGAGCATCTAGATGAAGTAGGAGGTGCTTTCAGAGAGGACACACTGCCCTATGAGTCATGATTTTCTACTACTATTTGTGAGATGTAGTACTGAGAATAGGACAAGGCTCTGTTAGGATTTGCTCATGCATGTGACACAGAGAATCCTTTCTCTGAAGGAATTAGTTTGTACATGGAATGGAGTTAACAGGTGACTGAAGCAGATAAAAAGTGGGAAGGACAAAGACAATTAAACAATTCTAAACAGCATAGAAAGAAGCATGAGCACACACACAGTCTAATCACTGCTCAGGGACCTATGCTCTGCTGAGTCCAGTGAGGCCCTTTGCTGCTTGCTGGTCATAGAAACACAGAATGATTTATGCTGAAAGGGATGTCTTGAGAACACCTAGTCCAACTCTGCTGGTTCAAGCAACATCAGACAGATCTGGCTGCCCAGGACTATGTCCAGTCAGGTTTTTAATATCTCCACTGATGGAGACTCCATCTCTCTGGGTAACCTGTTCCAGTGTTTGACCACTCTCATATTAAGTTGTGTGGGTGTGCATGTATTCATGTGGAATTTCCTGGGTTTTAAGCTGTGCCAACTGCCTCTTGTCCTGTCAGTAAGCACAACTGAGAGGAGTCAGGCTCCGTCTTTTTTATTCCCTTCCATCAGACATTTAAATACATAAGACCTCCCTGAGTCTTCTCTTCTTAAGACTGAGCAATCCCAAATCTCTCAGGCTCTATTCATACATAAGATACTCCAAGTCCCTTAGGCATCTTCATGGCCCTTTGTGGTCATTTGGATTGTATTCAAGGGAGGGGCAAAAACATGTGAAAAATCCCTTGGAATTTTGTTTGTTATGAAGTCTACTATCTTTGCTGAATTATCAACAGAGGAATATGATTGTATTAAGCATATCCATTAATTTTAGAAATTATGTAACATTTATTGAGATGGCAGTTTCCACTCTGAAGGAGCTGAGCTGCATCCTTGAAAAAAGTGGAACATTCCCTGTGCCATGCAGCAAACCAAAAAACCTACCAGTATCTCAATAGAGAAAGTTCCAAGTCAACCTATTAACAGTGATTTCCCTGGAGTTAGCACAGGGCAAAAAACATTCTTACACTACAATTACCATAAGGGAGAAGTCACAAATTAGGCAGAATTTATTCTCTAGCCCCCAGTCAGCATCAAGTTTTGTGACTGCTCCTCACAGACAAACAGCTCTATCTTTAGAAGGATGCAGATATGCTAGATATGAAACTGTCATTAGATATGAAACTGTCATTAACACAAGTGAGATTTGGGGTATAAACTCATGCTGCAGTAAGTTTAAGGAGATTCAGATTACTAAAGGACTTGTTCCACTTTCACAGTTGGTTCACCTGGTCAGTCTTGCAGTATCAGTTTCCTTTTATGACCATGTGTCTGACCTTGTGTGCACAGTTCAGGGTTTCTCCTGCTACTGATTCTTCTCCCCTCCACAGTCTGAGAGCATCCCCAGGAGTCCTCCCGCCCTTCTCCCTAGGTTCATCCACTCTCTGAGGCTGTGGGCATCATCCCTGGGATACAAGGAGGCACAGCTAGAGAAAAGCTAACATGCCTACAGGTCCCCTACATGACCAGCCCCCAGGCTCGAGTTACTTACAGTGATGGGCAGGTCTAGTGGGTTAAGCAGCTTGTCCTGCTGGCAGAAAGCAAAAAAAGGCACAAAGAGAAGCAGACAGGATTTAGCTTGGAGTCCAGAAATAAGGCACAAACAGGGCACTAGAGAAGAAAGGCTTAACACAGCAAAGCTACACAATACACACATATGCACATCTTGCAGGTAGCTGAGATCTAGGGAGTTTCCTCAGAGCAGGGCAGTGTTTCATTTCTCACATTTGCCAGCAGGAACATCCTTGTATGACTTAAGAAAGGTCTCTTTTGGGGGGAGAGGGAGGTGGGGTGTTTTCTTATTAAGTACACACAGCCCCAAGGAGTCTACCCAGCCTACCTCTCCCATACACAATTGACTTAAAAAAAAACTTCCCATGCTGTCTGGAGGATTACTTTCTGTCTCTGAAGGTCTTTCAGAATCCTTTCTGAGGATATCCTAAATATAGCTGTGTGCTCCAGGACACATTATTAATGGGATGGTACTTTTTCTCCTCTGTTGCCATACTGAAACAGCCACTTAAGTTCTTGGCAAGGTCTGAGGTCTACCTTGCCCAGACAATATGACTTCTGAGGCATAAACAGCTAGGCAGCAACCATCAGTCAGGCTTAAAGTCAAAAGGCAAGAACAAACCTGTCTTTTGTCCTCAGGTGCCTTCAGGAAGAGGGCATTGATCAAAGCAATGGCATAGGTCTGAATCTCTTGGTTTGAGCTGCAGAAGCAAAAAAGGGAGGCCTGTAAGGCAACAGGCAATACAGAGTATTACAGCTTGGTGCTTCACCTGCACCATGAGAACACTGAATACAGCTGCCTTGCATTCTCAACAAACAAGCAGGACTCATGCAAACTACCATTATGATGTCCAGTTCTCCAAAAGGCTTGCAAAAACCTGACAGAAATTTCTGACTAATAGGTCTATTATCCAGGAGACAGAGACCACAGCATCACCAGAGTTTGTTTCCAATGCTGAAACTGTCTCTGTAAAACCTGGTTATGGTACAGTCTGCTACATGGATACAGCTTGAAACTTGTACAGAGCAAGTTATTTTTCTCCCCTATGCCAATGGAAGCCACCAAAAGCAAATGGAACTAAAGGGAAATAGTGCTTCACTGAAGAACTTCTTCAGGTAAAGGGTGCCTTTCTAGGTCACACACAGCATGTGGTCACACTTGTCATGTTGAAAACCACACAAAACTAACCTGCTAAATGCCAATTATATTCTTCTGTCCTCATCCTGATATTCTATCAAATGCAGGTTTGTTTCCTGCAATACTCCAGCTCTTCCTGAGGGGTAGACCTTGGCTATTCTATCCCTCCCCTCCTCAGCAGGACAAGGCAGGGGAGAACACAGGATAGGAAAAACTCAATATAAAGACAGCTTAATAAAGCATAAGCAAAGGCTGGGCATGGAAGCAAAGGAAAAAAAAGATTTATTCTCTACTTCCCATTAGCAGGTGATGTCCAGCCACTTCCTGGGAAGCAGGGCTTCAGCACTTTTGCTTTGGAAGACAAATGTCATCGCAGCAAATGACCCTCATCCCTCCTTTCTCTGAGCTTTTGCTTCTGAGCAGATATCATGTGGTCAGTCTGGGTCAGCTGCCCTGGCTATGGCCCCTCCCAAGGCCTTGTCCAGCCCAAGGGTAGTGGAGGAGGGGAGGAAACATTGGAGAGAGAGTTCTGATGCTGGAGCACTGCTCAGCAGCAGCTGAAACACTGGGCTCTTTATCACCACCTTTTCAGCTCTCAGTGCACAGCACTGTGAGGGCTGCCCTGGGGAAGTGAACTCCATCTCAGCCAGACCCACTGCACTCTTGCATCAAGCTTTTCTGATGAACAGAAGGCCAGTGTATTATCACCTAAATGAATCTGTGTGCGTGAATATACTTTTTTAATAAAATATTTTTTTATTTCTTTAACTATACATGTAGAAATAAAAGATCTTTTTATAAAAGATCTAAAGCCAATACTTGTTTTAGCTTAAATACCTATTTTCCTCACTTTGACATATCTCTGGATAACAACCATATTCTTTCTTCTATTGCTCCCTTCCAAATGCTTTTCATTTCAATCCATCTGCTGTACTTCAAACATACAAATCTCCACGCACCATCCAGGTTCTTCTTGGGCCTCTGAGCTGCATAGGTCTCTGAAGTCTGTCATTCACTTTTGCTTTCCTTTTTGGGGTTTGTTGCTCTTTTCACCACACTGCTTGCTTTTTGACAAAGCAGAACAATTTTTTAGGTTACTTTCTCCTCTTCTAACTCATCTCCTTGTTTCCATGGTCATGTTCTTCCAGAACATATCCTCTGTTATGAACTGTTCCCTCCTGATGGTCTTGCCAAGAAAACCACCAGCAAATCCTGACTCACTCTCCATCTCCCTCTCCAAGATATTCCCTGCATGGATGCTTTCTTAAGTGACCATTTGTGTTCTGGAAGCACTTAAGCACACAAGTTTATGTCTTGAACAAAGATAATTTGCTTAAAAAAACTGCATAAGTGTGTTCAATGTTAGGACCAAATCTGTAGTTGACTAAACCAGAACTCATAAAGCTGAAAAAACATATACTCTTCGTAGAACAAAGCTGCTGGAGTGTCCAGGAGAACTTGTTCAGTTTTTCTCTTAACCACATTCAAAGGTATAAACATTCCAAGCACACAGTGACATTGATGCAATACTTTGTTTGCACTATAATTTGGTTAAACTACTGTTCACTGACTAGAGAGTATCAATCACATTCACACACAGTGCTTCTCCACATGTTCAGCATTAAAAGGCTCGAGAAAAAACCCAGCCTACTCAAAGCTCTAACAACTACATGCTGCTTTTTTATAATGAAGAGTAGAACTGACCTAGACAAACAGCCCTAAGAGACAGATATTAATTTGCCAGTTTGTTTGGAAAGAGTGGAAGGAGATGAAGGGAATTTTTAATCCCTTCAAGCAAGAAAAGCAATTGTCTTCTTTCTTAGTATGCAGGACAAAACCCAGATGATGATGAGCTCTTAGATTCTGGTGGAGATAATTTAAAGAGAGGTAAAAGTGAGAGACAGCTGAATGCAAAACCTTCGGGAAGTTGTTCTAGTGAAATGCAGGTTTGGTCCTACCACTGAACACACTTGGGCAGTTATTTTAAGCTAAATACCTTTGTTCAACACTCATGTACCCAAGTGCTTCCAGAACACAGAACATATTTTTCTAGGATCTCACTTTTTAAAAAAATCCATTAGAAATCCTAAAGTTCATGTAACTTGTCACACTGGTAATACTTAAAAAAATACAATCTTTAAGTGTTCCAAATGTAAGAGGATATATTTTGAAACAAACAACTGGTCATAAAATTGGTATCAATCACACCATCTCTGGGTGGACACTCACACCTGCAGGTGGGAAATGAGCTGCCCCACAGTGATTTCCTCTGCAATCTTCTGGTACAGAGTCTGGCTGTTGAGCACCATGCTCTCCAGGATGGCCAGGGAGCGCTGCAGGATGGACACGTCCACCATGGGCTGACTGACGTAGCCTGCAATCTGAAAACACAGCAAGGAAACCTTGTGGTGGGTGAGACAGGGCTCAGAAAGGTGCTCTCAGGCAGTACTCAGCTTCTCAGAGTCTTTTGCTCTTCCTGGAAGATGCATTAAAGCAGAAAAGAAATAATATCCACTCACCCCCCTCCACCCCAACTCACCTGTTTGATGAAGGTTATTGAGACCATGTCCCAGGAGACAATACCGTGGTCCATGAGCTCCAGGAAGGCAGTCAGGGTGAAAGCCAACATCTCACTATAACTGAGAAATTGAAGAATTCAATTACAAGAGATCTGCTGGCGAGAAAAAAAGCCTGCTCAAGCTGGATAAGAGAAAAATGTCACTGTGTTCTCCTAATAACAGAGTTTGGCACCTGGGGGAGCAATAAAGTGTATGCATTTATGCAGATAATTTTACTGTTTTGTAGAAAGGTATTTTATTTTTCCTGGTTCCAAGCACAAATTAAAATTAGCAGCAGTAAGTCCCCAGTTCTGCCACCAGAGACTCACAACCACCTGGACCAGTACTTGGCTAATCAAAGGAACAAACACGTTTTCACATCAGAAAAAAAACTAAGGGAAGTTAATTGTCCTCTAAATATTGGGACCTGACTTGAAATAAAATGAAGGCACAGCATGACTTGTGGAAAATTTAATACATAACCACAAGACAGAAAGATAAAAGAGACTGAAGGAAAGATTGCAAAAAGTACCAAAAACTCACTAGTTGCTAATATATAAGAAGAGCTATAAATGTTATTACAGTTCATGACTGCCTCCTGCCTCGTGAGGTTTAGCAAATGACTTGAAAGACTTTGTCTTCACATATCAACATTTGCTATAAGGTTAGTTGCTTAATGCCACTTCAACAATCAAAATTAGCCCCTTATTTGAGGCTTTCCCCCAGAGTCCTGGAATAAAGGAAACTTACTGGGATAGAAGCTTGGTCCCACTCTCCACAAGCCGTGTCAACACTGTAATCCCTTCCATGTTGATGAACTCTGTGGCAAAGGTGACGTCTGCTGAAAGTTTTGCCAGTTCCTTCATGGCATCCAGCCGGGCTTCCATGCTGTGTGACTGGATCCTCTCCATCAGCTGGCGAGCTGCCCTGGACTGGCAGGAAAGAGGGATGGTGCCAGTTACAGACCAGTTACCTGCAGTCTGAGTCCTGCCAGCATCAGCATTCTGTCAGAAGCCCACGGGTGGGCAGGGAGAGCAGAGCCAGGGTAGAGATACCAGCAAAGTCACACTCAGTAGCTGCCCTCAGCAAGTCCAAGGCAGACTAAAAAAGGCTTCTCTCAGCAACAGTTACAGCCAAGCAGGAGGTGAGTAAAATGCTGTTTTGCATGGTAGAGCAAATGCCTGCTTTTCTCCTCTCTGAGGTGAGTGGAGGTGGGTACAGAAATATGGAGCAACACCACTAAAGAAAGACAATATTGATAAAAAGTGTCATAGATTCAAAGAGAAGCATGATCTCATTTTATGTACCCACAAGACATTCTAGAAGATTTCTCAGACACAGATCATTGTTATCCTTTTATTTGTCTTTTGCCCAAGTACCTTCTCCCAGTTCTACTCAACCTCAGCTCTAAGCCAAGACATTTGCACAAAAAAAGGTTTAAGAAATTAAACAAAAAGAAAGCTGAAAAATATGACTTTTGAGGGCACAACAGCAATATTTCAGCAGGAACAACCTCCTCTTCATCAAATTTGTCTCTATTTTAATTCTTTGCATTCAATTGCTGGAACTGTTGCTTTCTAATTGACCATGCTAAGTGCACTCATATTGAGAATGCATTTGTCAAATGTTTCACAGCGTCCTAATCTAGGAGATGCATTAAAACTATAGACTGGATTTATTGACAGGAAGTCCTATAAAAGGGCAGAGCATCTAAAGGAAAGACACACACCACAGCCAGGATGAAAAACAAAGAGTGCATGCCTCACTGCGTGGAAGGGCCCACAACAAAGGTAACCCCCCTGCAATTTGAGGAGAAGGAAAAAGAAAAGCCAAGAGGTAAGAAACAGCCTCACCCAAGGAGAGTTACTGAGAAAGAGAGAGGTGAGGGAGCATTTACCGGGGAGACTGCCAGCTGTAGGATAGTTCCATTCTTGATGTCACAGCGAGTCTGAAAGAAAATCCAAACTTAAACTGTGGAAAAGTGGGGGAGATAAGAACCCAGCTGGATCTAAAGTCCACATCCACATGTAAAGGGGGTCCTATGCCACACAACCCCACTGAGGGTACTGACCTGGAGTGGCTGAACACCTACAGGCATGCAAAGGGAGCAGTGCAAAGCTCCTCTGTTGGATGGCACCATTTGAGTCTGAATCTCTCTGAGAGCAGAGATGCTGCTCCTCAAGGATTAGTGCCAATATTGTTCCATAATTGTAGTCCAAGACATTCTGGACTCTCACCCAGGATATCAGCACGCTGCTGCCTCTCACAACTGACCTGCTCTGTGATGTACAGCTGAGGGCCATCAGCATAACGCAGCGTGTAGTACTCAGGGTTTGGCAACGACCACCTGGCAGAGAAAGAAGAAGGATTAAGTGTCTTTGTCCTCTTTCTTCTGGCTGTCAATTAGGAAATGGAGCTTGATCCCAGGATGTTGCAAAAGAACTTTCAAGCAAAGCTTTAGCAGGGGAAATTAGGTCTCCTGAAGAGGAGAGAAAATTCCTCTTGAGGACAATGTGGGACTTCAGCCTACTCTGAATCAACTCTGTGGAACACCTGAACAGGCCTATATTTCAGGAACAGCAGGATGGGCCAGTCCACAGAGAAACTGACCTTAGGGCATACAAATGCACATACTTAGAACTGGAATAAAAATGGAAGGCCCCCATTTTACTGGAGATCATTTTCTTCACAATTTAAACCCCAGCCCATTCCATGGCCAAAACCAGCAGCAGGCAGCATGGACTGTGCTAGCAGGACATTTACAAGCAGCAGACTTCCACAGTAACCCAGCAAGATTTGTCAGCAGGACAGACTTTCTCCACAAGGATTCTCAGAGAACTACTCACCCATCACAGACCTCCTTGATGATGGATGCAAGAGGCCTTTTCTAGAACAGAAAGAGAGTCCTCAGTAGCCATGTTCCTCTCAACCAGAAAGGAATACTGCCCATTTCTATGCTTCCCACATTCCAGTATCAACGTTGGGGTGCCTTTCCTCCCCCATCTGGTTACCAGGTCTCACCTGATCTATTTCCAGCAGCTGGGCATTGGCACCTGGCCACTCAACAGCCACTTTCACAATATCTGAAGGTGGTGGCATTGCTCCAGACTCCTCCAGGTGCCTTTACAACAGCATACACCTCCACACCTGTTAAGAGAAAGGATAGTGAGCATCTTCTCTGAAAACTGTTTCACTCGCTACACTGGATCTAACACCACGCTTCCAAACACCTAAGCCCAGCCTTATGGTTTCCTGGGCCTGGCAGGGACAAAACACCCAGCATTAGCAGACATCAAGACCTCATACAAACAGGATATTGAGAAATTGCATACCCAGCTTCATCACCTGAGAAACACTTCTGAGAGCTTGTTGAGGCACTCACAAGAAGGAGGCTCACTGATCAGCAACCCACTGTCTGTACTGGCAGCTCAGTCTGCAGGACTACTAAAGCAGGAGCTCCCTAGGCTCAGCTGCTGTGTGTAGGTGACAGCAGGAATGGACTGTCCAGGTAGCCTCCCTCCCACGGTGTTTACTCATGCCCTAT
This sequence comes from Hylia prasina, assembly GCA_013397195.1. Classification (NCBI taxonomy): domain Eukaryota; kingdom Metazoa; phylum Chordata; class Aves; order Passeriformes; family Sylviidae; genus Hylia; species Hylia prasina. The sequence goes on along the minus strand of VYXD01002038.1, from coordinate 448,465 downwards.
CCAAACTTCTTAGATAACCTGATCCACTCAGGATACCCAAACAGGGTCTAAGGCAAAGCAGCAGCAGGTAGCTTTATCCTATTCCTTTCCTGTAACATCATAAATCCAAAACATGAGCATCCATCACAGAAAACAAGGTAACTCAGCATTTGCTCTGGAAGTCTACCTTTCACTCCTTTATCTGCCTTTCAGAGGATAAGCTTGTGTTCAGTGTTTGGTCCCAGTCAGTTGTCAGACACAGTGGTTTGTGCCCAAGAAATTGGACTACATGACCTCTGGCCACTCCTATGACAGCCAGACTTGGCCCACTCTACCACCCCCACCACCTGGGAAGTATCTAGCAAGCCAGATTCAGAATTCCATCATATTCCAGAAAGCCTACCCCAATTCACAGAGATGGCTACAAGTCAGTACTCCTGGCCTTCTCTTTCTGTCTGAGCACCAGTCTCAAGAGTGGCTTGTATTTTTTTAAAACTCATTAAATGACTCTAAGACTAAACACATCTCATGCAGAAAAGTGCAAGTTAGGTTCAAAATAACATCTCCAACCTTTCAGAGAAGCAGCACACATTAGCTGGCCTTGGAAAAGCAGCAGACTCAGGGCACCAAATCAGGGCAATTAGCAGTACACAATCAGTAATCCCCAAAGAGCCCAATTTGTATGACACCCACAGACCTGCAGGGTATACAGGTTTCCATGTATTAAATCTAGAAACACAGGCAGTTCCCAAATGGTGTGGGATTTCCATTCACTGTTCTCCAGCAATTAAAGGCTATGATGGCCTGAAGTGAAAGCCTGAAAACGTCAGTCCTGTGCAGAAGCACACACACAACATCCCCACTAACCATCCTGTAATAACTGAACAGGTAATTACCTCTCCCACGAGTGAGTCAAGTCACAACCAGAAAACATCTAAATCTATTCAATGTTCAAGACACAACAAATACACAGTGAAGAGACAAGGCTCAAAGATTAGTCCCTGAGTACTAAGAACTGAATTTGCAACTTTTAAAGCTAATTTACCCATGAGTAATTATGCATGAGTAATTAGCATCTAATTACCACTTCTCCCTTCAGCCTCTTGCTGTACAGTCATAGTCTTTTATCTGTATTGCAAGTGGCAAGTTGCTACTGAAAAGTACAAGGAAATATAGCACTTTATATGCCAAAACAAAGATGTCGAGATAACTAGAGGTAGAAACCTTTACAAATCTCTAACTTGTCTTTTCTCACTCAAAGAACACAACCCATTCAGAGAGGGGAAGTGCCCATTAAAACAGAAATGTTGGTATGAGGGGAAATCCTGCAGAAATCACAGAACATTTAGGTTGGGAAACACCCTTTACATCATGAAGTCCAACTATAAACATAACACTGCCAAGTCCACCACTAAATCATGTCCTTAATATCCATATAAATGTCCTGTTTCATCCCTAAAGAAGTACTGCAGAGGCACACAGCACCTAGAGGTCACGCACTCCACCTGCAGCTCCTCTGATATCCTCACCACCAAAACCAGGGACCAACCAAGTTGTATTGCAGTACCTTGGTATCTTAAAAAAAAAAACAAACTCTCAGCTGCATACAAATTCAAAGTAACTCACCATGATATTTAACACTTCTGCCCCAAATTTCTTCCACAAATGAGCACCCACTCATGACTGGCAACCATGCTCCCTATTCCCATCAGTATTCAAGGCACAGCAAATACACAGTGAAAAAAACAGAGCTTCAAGGCTCTGAAAAATATGTCCAAGGTATTTCTTTTTGCACAGCAGCACCACAGAACAGACTCCACAGGTATCCCCACCGAGGCAGAAATTTGAACACCAAAGTGATCTGGCTAAGGAGAACCCAGAAAAGCAGGAATTTAAAATTTTAAAGGGAAGGAAACTTTTTAGAACAGTCTTGGTCAAACAATGCTTTGAAGGACTAACACAAGCTCAATGGTTCAGCAGAAGCAGCTTTCCAAAAGAGGACAAGGAATACTGGACTATGAATACAAAGGGTACTTCAGGTCAGTCTCTTAACATGCGGTTGTCTGCCAAAAAGCATGCTTTGAAAAGATTTCACTGTGCATCTGCCAACAAGAGGGGTGTCAAGATGTTTGGTTTTACAATGGATATTTTGCAGTGCAACAGTGATAGAGCTGATAAAATTGTTGAGAAGCTCTTATGAAGAAGTGCAGACCGTGATGTTGCGTAATTGTGTTTATCAGTCAGTCACTTATGTGCATGCTCTCACAGCACAATCTTCTCAACAGCATGTAAACAATTTCTCACAGTTTGTACAGAGAGACAAAAGCCATGCTAAAATCCATCAAAAATTACTTCAGTCTGCTTCTGCAGAGTGAGATCTGTCATATAAAGCACTGGTGCAAGGGTAGCTGCAGGGCAAGGAAAAATCAGCAGAGCCACTAAGAACACACTATTGAAAAGACTTCTGAGAAGCTGCAAGCTAAAACAACTAGAGTATTTGAAGCAGAATTTCCCTATTCACAAACTCAATCTTCTTTTCATTACAGATAGAGAACAAAGTGTGCTGCACACAGAATAAAAATGAGGAGGATGAAAGAACATTCCCTGAAAAAGAAAAGCTGTCTGGTAGAATGCCCCAGTCAACAAGCGAATAGCTGCAGCTTCTGAAACCTGTAGATGCAACGAAATATCTCTGCAGTCCTCAGCAAGTCCCCAGATGGTACCAACTGGCCAAGCTAAAGTTGGAAGTGACGTTGGCAGAGGGACTAATGGGACAGGTGGGCAGAGAATACACATTCCCTGGCCAAGCAGCATGAAAGGGTAGGAGATAGCAGAGTCCAACCCGAAGGCTATGCAGTTTTCTATGTTACCTCACACAACAAGCAATGAGAAACACCCCTCTCTAGATAAGCCAGAGAACCAAATGGCTCGGCCTCCCTGCCTCTAGAATCCTACATTCCTCTAAAGGCCTTCCACGGCTGCATTTTGGCTGTAAAGCACTATGCCTATGGGCCCTGGTCATGCACATTTCAACACGATACGGCAGAGACCATCTCTTGGCAAAGACAGAAACTGATAGCAACAAGCAAAAAGAGAACTGCTTTATTATTTTTAATCAGTCAAGTGACCTCAAAGCTGCCAGCCAGGCAGCAACCCCTGAAGCTTGGCCCAAAACCCAGTTAAAGGCATTAAACAATTTTTCTACTAAGCACTGTCCGCGCTGTACCTCGGCTCCCGAGGGAGCACTGGCCTCGCCCCTCTCGGGGGCTGCTGGGCGCGGCTCTCCG
>VYXD01002038.1:422113-444635 GCA_013397195.1 Hylia prasina | reverse complement strand
GGCGCAGCGAGCTGCGCTCCGGGCCGGCCCGCGAGTAACGCGGCGCTCTCTTGCAGACGGTGGGGAAGAGCAGCAAGATGCTGCAGCACATCGACTACCGCATGCGGTGCATCCTGCAGGATGGGCGCGTCTTCATCGGCACGTTCAAGGCCTTCGATAAGCACATGAACCTCATCCTCTGTGACTGCGACGAGTTCCGCAAGATCAAGTGAGCGGCGGGGGGTGCCCCCAGCGCGGGCGCCTCGGGGAGAGAACCGAGACAGCGAAGAGGCAGCGTGTGCTGCCGGCTCCTGCAAAAACGGTCATGGGTTTTGTCTCGGTTGTCTTATCTTTTGTAATCCCCAAAGTACCAAGGCTGATGGGACACTTTGTTCCAGTTGCTTCCTAATAACCAACATCTGCGATGCCAGTGGTAGCAGTTTAGACTTTTCTGTGTACTTAGTTTGAGATATGTAAAAATGTGCTCCTCTCTGGAGAAGGAGCCTAGACATCATAATATTCTGTTGTAAGCTCCAAGAGGGTATTCATTCATTCATTCATTCATTCATTCATTCATTCATTCATTCATTCATTCATTCATTCTGTTTTTCCTTCTGTTGTGCAATTGTTTTTTCACCAGACCTAAAAATTCAAAACAGCCAGAGCGGGAAGAGAAACGAGTCCTTGGTCTTGTGTTGCTTCGAGGGGAAAACCTGGTGTCCATGACAGTTGAAGGACCACCTCCAAAAGACGTAAGAATGAGCAGAGAGCTAAAGAAAAATGGAAGGGAAATGTGATAAATTTGCTTCTTTGCAGGGGAATGCTACTGTTGTGTTGTTGTAGATGCTGTTGTAACTAGGTCCAGAAAACTTCACTGCAGGAAACTCTAATACCTTTGTGGGCTTGGACGTTTAATTGGACAGAGGAAGGCTGTGGGCATCTGTAGGATCTGAAGACTTCTGATGAATGTTTCTTTTTGGGGGCTGTGTTTTCAGACTGGAATTGCCCGGGTACCCCTCGCTGGAGCTGCTGGAGGACCTGGTGTTGGGAGAGCAGCAGGGAGGGGAGTACCAGCTGGTGCTCCCATGCCACAGGCTCCAGCAGGATTAGCTGGCCCTGTCAGAGGAGTGGGAGGACCATCCCAGCAGGTGAGATACTGTGACCCACGTGGCTTTTATGTTTTGGTACCAGTGTGATGCAAGAAATTGGTGCAGTGGAAGAGCTTAATCTTAGTTTCAGTTACCACAAAGTTTGAGCCTAGCAAGGCTTTTTTTGGTACTAGATCTCTCCAGGTATTGTCCTATATGACCGAAGGAGGGGGTTGGAAATTGCAGCTTTTCACACATAATTCAAATGGCATCCATTGAATCGTATTACAGGTTGTAGTGTTATTTAGTAAGTTAAGAGAAGACTGGTAATTTTCTGAAGGGGAATTTCAATGTTATTTTTTAGTTATAATGGTGAAGCAGGTGCTGTTTTTTCTGAGTCTGTTTGTTCTGTCTACAGGTGATGACACCCCAGGGTCGTGGAACAGTTGCAGCTGCTGCTGCAGCAGCCACTGCCAGCATAGCAGGAGCCCCAACTCAATACACACCAGGGCGTGGGGGTCCTCCCCCACCCATGAGCAGAGGAGCCCCTCCTCCAGGTAGGAATTACTCTGTAGAGCTCATGTTTTGTTGCAGAATTGGTAATAAAAGTTTTCTGATGAACGTTTGGTATTACAGGAGATAATCCTGATAGCCAGCCTTGAATATTCAGCTGGATTTACAGGCTTGTTTTTTCTCTGGCTTAAGGAATGATGGGACCTCCACCAGGCATGAGACCACCAATGGGCCCACCCATGGGAATGCCACCTGGCCGAGGGGCTCCAATGGGAATGCCTCCCCCAGGCATGAGACCACCACCCCCAGGAATGAGAGGTGAGCACAGCTTATCCCAACTGCCTAGGAGCTCTAAGAAGCTGTAACATAATGTTAGAAGGGTGATGCACTCGTGTCTCCCTAGCTCTCCTAGTTGTCATAAATGCTTTGGTGGCAAAAAGGGGTCCGATGGCTACTTTGAGAATGGGGAAAATGTCTTTTTTGTTTAGTGTTGCTGCTTCTTTTCTCTTCAACTCTTTCCTTTATTCCCAGGACCCCCTCCACCTGGCATGCGCCCCCCAAGGCCATGAGAATTCTGTAATGTACCTCTGAACTGGGAGAAGACAAAGGAAGGGGATACACTGAGCAGTACCACCTCTCAGACCTCTGCTATGTATATTTTATATCTACTGCTGGTAATGTTTGCCCTTTTTAATAAAGCTGGAAAACCTAGTACTAGGAGTCACTGTTGTGCTGGTCTGTTTGTGTCAAGAGTGCAGCCATTACTTTCACTGCTCCACTTTGGTCATTCCGGAAGAGCAGGCTTGAAGAAAAAAAGCTTAATTTCTATAGACAGAAATTAGCAGTTGGTTTGTGTTCCTTATAGGAATTAAAGCACAGCAATGAAATTTAACAAGGCTGATGGAAAAAAAAAAACAGGTTAGGAGAGTGGAGATGGTAAAAAATTAAAGAAACCATGTTTGTGACAGCTAGTTTGAAAAACTTATTTTTCCTGTTGTAGAAATGGGTTCTAAACCCTGCTCTATAAATTATTTGAGATCACAGAAGTATATGAGGAAAACTTTGTTCAGTTTTTGCCTTAAACATTACTTATATGAACTAGAAAGATGTAACATATTCCAGCTCTCAGTTGTTCTAGCTATCCATAAAACAGAGACAATATCTTAAAAGAAAAATAATTTTTATTTCATGGGTTGCTACAGATGTTTTCACAGTCTCCAGGTAATTGACAGACATCCCAGAACTATTCCACAACTTGAAGAAAAACTTCAGTTTTACTAAGGTTGTTTCCTTGGTGTACTGCAAAATCCAGGGCCTGTACAATGCATCTGAAATTACCCATTTGGTAACAGTTCTTACTTTACTTTCTCTTATACCTGGAAGAGAAGACAATAGAAATTGTATTATTCCATCAGCTCAGCTATCAATGACAGATGAGGAACAGCACTGAGCATTTTCCAGGCAAAATGGTCTCTCAAGCAGAAGCCTAGGAATGTGTTATTAAAGGCACTATCCTTGATTACCCCCAGTACCTGACCTGCCATAAGAGGGTACTGCAGAACCAACACACCTTTTAGCAAGGGCCTTTAACCAATCACAAAGTAGAAGAAAGCAGGGAAAAAGCCCCAAAACTTGAACAAGAAAGTCAAGGGGACTCTACCTGGACTTGGATTTGAAGTTTCCTCCTTTCCTGCACTGGGCAATCCCCAAGCGTTTTCGATCTTCAAATGATGGGCTTTGGAGAGAGAGGAGGGAGGAGGTCAGACATGTCACAGAATTGTATCAGTAGGATAGGTACTTCTCTAAAGAACCCTGCCCCAATTTCAGAACCTTTTTCCCCAATATCAAAATATCCCTGAGGAAGCACAGAGATGCAAACAAGTTCTCATCTGCTCCAGTCTGCTGGAGTAGACCTCCTAAGACCTTACCCAGCACGGTACTGCTTCAGAGCCTTCCTGCTCGTGTTGGTCAGCTCTTCATCAAACACAGACATTTTTTTCTTCTTCTTGGGACCTAACAAATAATAATCAGAGCACTGGTTGTAAACAGAAGGTGACAGCATCATCACAGTACTCTGAAACACAACAATTAGCCTAAGCATGAGGCAAAGGACTGCAAACATGGACCTTGGGCCAGCACTTGTGGCCATTCCTTCAAAGGTCAGTGCCTCCCTCTATACAAAGTAGATTAATTTACCTATTTCTAGCAAAGTAAGTGGCATAAAGTAAGTTAGCTGTAAAACAAAGGTATACCTGCTGGTGCTGCTGCTGGTTCCTCTTCTGGCAAGGCTCTGGCTCTCTTTGCTCGGCGATTCCTCTTTGCCAGCCGCTCAGCATACATTTGAGATTTCAAGATCTCAAACTGTGACCTTTCCTCTGGCTGAAAGGTGTTAAAATACAAATTTTGGTGATGCAAAGCTTTGCTAAGGGAAAATGATGATCGTCCACTCAGGGTCCCACTTGTCCACAAATGAACTCACTGTCATTTGGGCTTTTTTCTGTGTGTCCTGTACCAATTTCTTCCTTTTCTTTTTCCCTCGTAATGCTAGGTCAAATTCCTGCAGGGCTTTAGCCACTGGAAAGAGAAAGAAAAACAGAATGAAGAACCTCTTAAAGCACAGAGCAGAGGCCAGCTGCAGCTATAGAATTTAACACGGCAGCAGCATCATGACTCACATTTCTCTTTCTTCCTCTCCTCACGGGTCTGGAACCAGCTCCGCTCCAAACCCTCACTCCCAGTCTCTTTTTTTCCTGTCTCCAGCTGCTTCTTTGCCTTGTTGATCTGTGATAATTCAGGCAAGATGGGAGCTCATGGTAGCTAAAAAATACTCCTCTCTTCCCTTTCTAAAGTAGGCAGGTACACTTAGGGTAACCTCATAATGGACTGTATCACTCCAGATACTAAAAAAATTGCTTACCTGGGCCTCTGACTGCTGCATCTCACGTTCCTCACGCTCCAAGCAGAGAACTGCATAGATATCTTTCTCTAGATTCTCAATCTTCTCCCGAAATTTCAATATAACATCTAAAAACAATACAATATGAACAGAGGCAGCTCACGTGAAATCCATCTTGTGTTTCAGTACCTCCTTTAGTGTCCCTATGTACCACGATATTTCCTGTGTACTCTCCAGCTCTTTACCTCAGTAAAGGTACTACACACCTTGAGGGAGGATTCTGGCTTTCACTGCTGTTTTAGCAGTCTTGACAATCTCCTTCAGCATCTTGCGCTCTTCCTCACCCACAAGTGAAACTGAACGCCCAGCCTTGCCTGCCCTGGCTGTCCGACCCACACGGTGGACATAGTGTTTGATGGTGTTGGGCATGGTAAAATTGATTACCTGTAACAGAAACTGTGTTAGGAGGGAAACAACAGGAAAGGCCTCATTAAAAAGCTCAGCATTTCAAATACTCACTGTTTTAACACCTTCAATATCGAGTCCACGTGCAGCCACATCTGTAGCTACCAGGATATCAATCTGCTCATCCTTAAAGCGCCTGAGCAGAGAAAGCAAATGCATTAGCAATCAATGTAGCCATCTACTTCCAGCCTAAAACTTCCAGCTTGGAACTTCTTTTTAGCCTAGTCTTGCTAACTAAGCCTGCTAATACCTGAGTGATTCCAGCCGCTGTGTCTGAGAGAGGTTCCCATGAAGCTCCCCAACCCGCAGGCCCATCAGCCCGAGCAGGATGTGCATGCGGTGAGCTTGCTTCTTGGTCTGGGTGAAAAGCATCACGTGATCTTGGAACGTTCGTGTCAGCAGAGCTAAAAGGAAGTCCTCTCAGAAGGCTGCTCCACAGTCACTCACTGATTCCAGCCTGCCTGGGCTCATCACTAACCTGTTACAATGGCCTCGCGGTCCCCCTCCCGGTTGGGTCTGATCCGGATAAATTCCTGCCGCAGGAAAGGCGCAACATCTGTGTTGCTGTTCACAAAAATTCGGACGGGATTTTTCAGGGAAACGGAAGCCAAATCTTTCACCTACAAAAACAGGTTAAGGAAAAAATGTCCACCTGATTTCTGGTAAAAGACTGGACAAACTCCCATTCAACTTCCTGCCTCAGTATGTTTCTCAGCAGCTTGTCCTACCTCCTCAGTCATTGTGGCAGAGAAAAGCATTGTCTGACGGTGGTGGGAACACAACCTGATTATTTCCTTCATCTGTTCCTCAAAGTATTCATCGAGCATCCTACACAGAAGAAAAACAGCAAAGTAAGGCAGCTTCACCTGGGCCTGGCCGAGAAACATTAGATAAGGCAGGACACCAAGGACAGCCTGATAGCCTGGAGAAAGGAAAGCAAGAAAACTGCCATGTTTTTCATTGCTGTCCTGCTTACCCTACCTGTCTGCTTCATCCAAAATCAGCACCTCAACACTGCTCAGGTGGAAAGAAGGGCAGTTGTGGAGATGATCAATCAGTCGCCCAGGAGTGGCAATAAGAATGTCTGGCCCCGAGCGCAGAGCAGCTTCCTGAGTCTTCACATCCAGGCCACCTGAGAGAGGGAATACAGACTGCTGACGCCCTGAGCACACTGCAGCAGAGTACAGGGATGCAAACTGTCTGAGGAATGGGAAGCAGCCCAGATAAAACCACATTCAAAAATAGAAATGACCCCGTATTTTCTTTCTCGGAAACCAGTAAACAAGTACAGCACAATACTGGAAAGCAAGATTTTAAACCACAACGTATCTACTAGAAGCACAATAACCATACATCCTCCAGTTTTACAACACAGAATTCCCAGTTCTGTATACTGGTTTCCAATGAGCTGTATACTTCATATAAATGACTTAACACTCACCTACTGCCAGGCAAGTTGTGACACTGCTGAACTGTGCCAGCTGTTTAGTGACAGAGTGCACCTGAATACCCAGTTCTCGTGTTGGCACCAGAACCAGTACACGTGTTATTGGAGCCTGACGAGGTTTGTAAATCAGGCGCTCAAGGACAGGCAAGATGAAGGCAGCTGTTTTACCTGGAAAAAAAATTTAAGAAGGGTTACCAATTATTGTGAATAGCTAATTCTCTGTTCCTAGTGCCCTGCCCACCCCCCTACCTGTCCCAGTGGCAGCACAAGCACAAATATCCTTTCCCAGAAGACCCACTGGGATACAAGCCTTCTGAATTGGGGTTGGTTGCTTGAAGCCAAGAGCTGTGATTGCCTACAAAGGAGGGAGAGCAATTAAACTCTGTCTCTGGTATGGCCCCACCTGGAGTGTTGTGCCCAGAGCTGGGCTCATTTCTTCAAGACACATGGACATACTGCAGAGAGACAAGCAACAGGCTATGAAGATTATGAAGGGCTTGGGAGCACCTCACATCTGGGGAAAGGCTGACAGAGCTGGAACTGCTCAGCCTGGAGAAGGCTCAGGGGAAACTTGTCAATGTCAATAAATTCCTGATGGAAGGATGGAAAGAGGATGCAGCCAGGCTCTGTTCAGTGGTGCCCAGAGACAGACACAATGGGCACAAACTGAAACACAGTAATGTACATGTTTAGTTCCCTGTAAACACCAGGAACCACTTTTTTACCTCAAGGGTGACTAAGCACCAGCACAAGAGGCCCAGAGAGGTTGCAGCCTCCAGCCCTGGAGATATTCAAAGCCATCTGGACACGTTCCTGGGCAGCAGCTCTAGGTGGCCCTGCTTGAGCAGCAGTTGGAAAAGATGACCTCCAAGGTCCCTTCCAACCACACTGTGACAAGTCTTGCTCAAGATGGTGTTAACACATTCAATCTTTGATTAACGCAATCAAAGAATAGTTTCCATTAATCTATAATAACAGCTCCCAAATGATTTCCACGTCAGAGAGGTTGCAAAGCAATGAGAAATTTGACAGTTCTAATTGGTGGCAGGGAGGCTGTACAACGTTCTTCAGAATAACATGTAATAAACCAACTAGGTAAATACCTTCAGCAAAGGTCGTGAAAGATTCATGTCCTGGAATGACAAGTTATCATCATATTGAGAGGCATCTTCAAAAAATCTCTCTGCTTCCTAGAAACAGGAACAACAACAAAACTGGAACAAGACATGCAGCAACAAACATGTTACCAAAGGGCTCTGGGCTGATTTTTGAGCTACGATTTGTTAACCAAAGCAAATTCCTCAATAAGAAATGCTGGAGGAATTTGACTAGTTTTTAACACTTACCACTTCTCCCTTTTTTGATCTCTTCTTTTCCTTCACTTTGACCTTATCTGCACAGAAAGAGAAATGTGACAGGAATTAGTAAGCACACCTAAATCCATAACAAGATGTTGTGAATTATCTTACCTTATGACCTCATATGTTTTGCTCTCAATTCAGATATTCAGGGAGAAGCCCCAGAAACAAACAAAGGCGTGTAATGGAGTAAAACTGCCAAGTACATATCCTTGTTAAGGGATGAGTTCAGTTATGGCTACCATTCAAAATAACCTTGATTAAAATCAGAAGGAATGTTGTAGAAAGCAAACAAAATGTAAAAGGTTCTTGCCCACTCCCAGCAAGGCTTCATTTCAGACTTTTTTCCAGTGAGCCAACTCTGTGTCAGACTCTTGTCCATCTCAGTGTGTACTGCTGATACCTGCTTTTGTGTAGATACTTTCATCATCCAATGAATACTCAGACTCCACATCTTCTTCATCCCTAGTGCAATCCTCACACTCCTTTTTGGTTTGATCATCTTCAGCCTCTGCAACTTCATCTTTCACTTTTGCTTGTTTAGCTTCCTTTTCCTAAAAAAAAAATTAGAAAAATATTTTAGAAAGAAAGGATGAGAAAGAAACTTCAATCCTTTGTGAGTCAGTGTTGTTATGAGCCCATTCACAAATCCATGGTTTTGCACGACTTTAATCACTAATAATTCTGCAACCTCATCCAGTCAACAACACATCACATGAGACAGCAAACCGAGCCGCAGTGATGAGCTGCAGCCAGAGCACCATGGCTCTGGGAATGGCCAAACACATATCAGTCTTTTCAGCAATGAGAAAGACCCTGACCTGGAGCTTCCTTTTCTGTCTCACTTTCTCAATCTTCTCATCCAGCGTCGTAGCTGCTTTCTAGGCAGAAAACCACAACAGGAGATCTGTAAGAGGAGCCCAGGAGAGCAGCGGGCGCTGTGGCCTCTGGCACCGCAGCTCCATCCGGCCTCAGGCCTCACCTTGCCGCGGAGCTGCCGCAGCGCCGCCGTCCAGGCATCCTCCCCGCCGGCCTCCGCCTCCTCGAACACGAACTCAGCGCTGAAGTCCCCGCGGGAGGGTCCCCGCCGCCTGGGGCCGGGAGCCCGGCGCAGCTCCTGCGATAACACCCGTGAGCAAGGACCGCGGCCCGGCCCCGCCGCACCGCCCCGGCCCGCGGCTCCCCGCCTGCCCGGCCCCACCTCCTCATCCTCGGAGTCGCCAGATTCGGAGTCCACGGGCACCACGTCCCCGTCGGCGATGGTGCCCACCAGGCCCAGGCTCTCCAGCGTGGCCATGGCTCTGAGCCGGAACCCGCGGGACACGCGTGCGCTGGGCCGGGCCGGGGGCCGGGCCCGCGCCGGTGGGCAGAGCCGCGGCTGCCTCCGCCCCGCAGTGCCGGGAAAGGAAACCGAAAGCGGCCGTGCCAGGGCCGGGCAGGTGGCGGTGTGGTGTGTTTCCCATCCTTGGCGCTTCCCCTTTCCTTCTTTTCGCTTCCCCTTCCCGCGGGAGCCGGAGAGAGGAGAAGCTCCGTTTGGGGGGCGCTGCCCGCCGGTGACAAGAGGCGGGGGTTCTGCCCACCGGGCGGGACTTGTGGGGAACTGGAAAGTGAAACTTTGCGGGGAACTGGAAGGGAAAGCGCTGGTGGGTGTCGGGGCAGACGCGGCGGATCCCGGGCTGTGCGGGCAGCGCCGCGCAGCATCGCCCGTGTTCGGCCGCAGGAGCGGCACGATCCCCAGCGCCCAGCGCTGCCCTCGCCCCGGAGAGCTGGAACAGACCCGCAGCAGTCCCCAGCCGGGCGATGGAGGGTTCTGGGCAGGAGCCTCGCGCCCGAGATGGAGCGAGAGGTGAGGGTACCCCGGGGAATGCAGGGCAGGAGGGCTGGGTGTGGTGCTGGTACAGGGGGATCGGCTACTCCCCTGCCTGTGTACAGCGAAATTTTCTCTCAAGGCTGTTTCAGCACTTCCTTATTTGCCCTAGGAGTGTGTTTAGGGCCATGAGGCGATGATGTGTTGCAGTAGCCTCTTGCCATTTGTCCCTGCTAGCAGTCAGTTCTTCCCAAAGCGTCCTGTGGGGAGTCTGGCAAAGGCTCTATGAGCTGTGCTTCCTGCTACTCCGACAGGCTGGATTTCGACCAGAGGCTCCATCTTTTGCGGGCGCTATGTATGGCCAGTTCAAGTCAGCCGTGGCGTCCTCTGTCATTATTTCACTGATTGCTAACTCGCGAGGAAATGCTGTCCTGTGTAGCAGGATTTCTTGGAAAGCAGGGACATGTCCTGTCCCTGCGCAGTTTGGACAACCCAGCCCGGGCCCAGGTACAGGCCTAAAGGCCAAGGCCTGTGGCATCGTTAGAAATTATCTTAAGGTATGCAAGGGGAGAAGGTAGTTCATTTATGTAGTAATAGGTACAGATGTTAGTTTGAACACTTTAGCCACCTCAAGTATAAAGTAAGAAATGTTTGATTACATTCTTTCTATGTTGTGCACCAATGTGGAAATGCTTGGAAATGTAAACAATACAGAAGTGTATATAAGCAGCCATTTTAAACAATTAAAGGAGAAGGTATGTAGCCACATTGGTGTGATTACGTTACTCGGTTATTTTCCCACAATTCTGGGGGGATTTCTCTCTTCCGTCCTTGGCAAAAAATACCCTTAATCTTTCACCTTTTTACTTCTGCTTTCAGTTCTGTGGAAAGAGGTTTTGTTTTTTAGTGTCTTCGTAGCTCAAGTGAACTCTAAGCATGGCACTCTCTTCAGCAGTTAGAAAAAGAGGTACAAATGAAATACCAATTTGAAAGTCTATGTGCAAATATAATAATTTTTTAACTTGATGTCAAATGCTTGAAATATGCTGACTATCAGGTCAATACGCTCATTCATCTCTGTTGGGAGGCATGTTAATTTGGTTGATTTATAATTAAGGACTGTCTTTTTTTTTTTTTTTTTTTTTTTTTTTAAGGGCATGCACTTCATTTGGACACTGGATTTATAGGAAGAGGCAGAAACAGAACAAATAATGTACCAGGCCAGGCACCTCAGTTAGGGGAAAACCTTCAAGACAGTAATTACACTCTTCCCCTTGGGCAAAGAGAAAAGAGGTTTGGTGGTTGCATTTCAAAGGTTCCTCAATCAAGTAAGAATAAACCAAGAATCCAAGGTGAACAGGCCAACAGTGAAGCCACAGGATTCTGGACTAAACAGGAGAACGAGGGAAGAAGAATGAGGTATCAAGGTGGGAAAACACAGGAGAGGGGCAGAGTACCCTGGAATGAGCAAGAAAATAGAGCCAAGGGAAGGAGGTATCAAGGTGGACAAGCTCAGGGAGGAGCTAGAGGGAGAGGGCGTAGGAGTGGCTGGGAAAATGAAGGCAGCACATGGAGGATGCAGCCTCGGGAGAATCCTCATTTCTATCAGAAGGCTACCCCAGGTGGTGCCCACCACAGGGAGCAGCCTCGGCAAGCCAGAAGGATTGGCTATAAACTCCTTGAAAGTCTCCTTGAGAAAGACCCTTCAGAAGTTGTCATCACACTTGCTTCCAGTTCGGGGTTGAAGGAACTTCTTTCCCAAACAACCATGAACCGCAATTTTGTTCAGCTCATTTGCCGGGTGCTTCGAAAAGCATGCAGTTCCCAGATGGATAGACAGCGTGTCCAGCACATTCTTGGAGTTGTGAAGGAGTCCAACTTTCTCAAGATCTGTCTGCCACAGTATGTGTCTGACATGGTAACAGAAGTAGTTCCTGCTGTACGCCATGAGTACCCTGAGCATATCAGCAACATCATTTTACTTCTTCAGCACCTGATAAGTACTTTCCCATCCAGCTCTGTGCAGAAAATCTCCATTCTCTTGACAGTCTTGACAGCATCCATAAAATCCCTGAGAGCTTTTGGTGTGGACATGACAGAAGAGACAGAGGAGAATCTCAATAAAGTCCAGATGCTCATGCAGCACCTGCAGGAGAAGAGACGTGCAGGCACACTGAGGGCTGATAATTCTATATATATGCAGTCTCAAGATGGGCAAGAAGAAAGCTATCGTGTCATGAGCATTTATCCATCATATGATGAGATACATGGTAATGAGAAACCTTTCCTACGTCCCAATTTTGTTTTTGGAAGATATGAAAGCACCAGTATCTATCTTGACACTCACTTCCGACTTTTGAGAGAAGACTTTGTAAGGCCTTTAAGGGAAGGTATCATGGAGGTATTGCAGAACCTCCAGGACAGAAATTTGAGAAAGAAAAAATTTGATGATATCAGGATCTACTTTGATGCACGGATTATTGCCCCACGTTGTACATCAACTGGTATTGCTTACAAGGTCCAGTTTGACACAAGACCACTGAGGTTTGTACAGTGGCAGAATTCTAAACGGTTGCTGTATGGATCCCTAGTCTGCATGTCCCAAGATCACTTTGAAACATTCCTTTTTGCTACTGTTTCTAATCGTAATGCTGCAGATCTTGGCAATGGGATTGTGGAGCTGTGTTTTGAGGCAGAGAGCCAGCCACTGCTGGCAGAGATTCAGCCCTCAGTCTCTTTCCTCATGGTAGAGACAACTGCCTACTTTGAGGCCTATTGGCATGTGTTAGAAGGGTTGCAGAAAATGAGGGAAGAAGATATCCCATTCCAGAAGTACATTGTGGAATGTGATACACAGGTGAAGGAGCCAGCGTACCTGACAAAGTATACTGCCTACAACCTTGCACCCTTGATGAAGACTTCACGTAAAGAGAAGTGCCCTGATAGCTTGAAAAGTGTCTACATTCTAGATCCCAATCAATGGCTTTCAATGGAAGCTTTGAAATTAGATGAGTCTCAGATGCAGGCATTGAATCTTGCACTCACCAAGGAGTTGGCTATTATCCAAGGACCTCCTGGCACTGGTGAGAAATACTTGTTTAAAGGTTTTGTAATTTAAGAAGTTCTGTCAATTCTTCCATCTAGAGAGATTAACTTCAGAGAAAGCCAGCTGTACCGTCTCCAAAGCTTTAGTCCTGTGCCTAATTGATGCTTGAATCACCAGTTAGTTAATATCATCAAATATCCACGTCTGATCTTTGCCCTCCTAGATGCAAGTAGACACCAACAGCACTGTTGTCTGTGCTTGTATATTAGGGTGAAGAGGTTTTCAATCACCCTTGAGAACATGGTCCCTCTTGCTGTGCAGCACTCTCCTACTTGTCTTCACAGCATGTTAGAGCTTTGGGAGCATTTAAATGTGAACCATTTTGTGAATAAAGTATGACAAGATGAACTGTAATTGTTTTAAATGGTACCGAATATAGCAAGCACCAGTGCTCGTATCCCAATAGTTTGTGGTTATTTCATGTGCAGCCAAATGTAAGGTATGATGCCAGTATCAGAGTGGCCTGATGCAGTGGGAGAGAAGACCCTGTGTCCAGGTCCGGTGTATTATCCAAAAAATAACATTCTTGCAGACTGTGGCCTTGCTCAACTGCAGGCTGGAAAGTCAGTGTCATGCTACTTGGTCTACATTTTACATGTCTTATGTAGATAAGCTAGTTAACCCTGGGGTCAGTTCTCTTGGTGCAGACCAGATCGACAGCCTAGAAAGAAGTCTTGTATCTGTTTTTGATAATTTCGATGTTTCAGGGCACTCACAGAGGGTGGATTACCCTTTTCTGATTCTGAGCTTGTCTTGCAGGGAAGACTTACGTGGGTTTGAAGATTGTTCAGGCTCTCTTGACTAATGATCATGTGTGGCAAAGCACTCACCAGAAGCATCCCATCCTTATAGTTTGCTACACTAACCATGCACTGGATCAGTTCTTGGAAGGTAAGAGTACCTGCAAGTGGGACGGAGGTAGAATCATAGAATGGTTTGGTTTGGAAAGACCTTAAAGATAATCTAGTTCCAGCCCACCTGCCATGGACAGGGGCACCTTCCACTAGACCAGGGTGCTCCAAGCTCTGTCCATCCTGGTCTTGAACACTTCAAGTGATTGTGCATCCACAAATTCTCCAGGCAATCTGTTGTTAGAACCTGTAATTGGAAACTATACTATGACTCTTACCCTGCTCATTGTATGGCATAATAACCTGCATTTTGGTTTGATTATTTTTAGGGACTCTAGCCCCATTGATATAGATTAAAACCACTTCACTCGGAGCAAACGACTGTAGGATTTGCAGTCAAAGGGTGTTTTTCCTACCTCTTGTCCTTCTGCTGAACACTGAGCTTGGCCCTTCATTCATGGCCCTTCAAAGTGCTAATATTTCTCTTTCATTCACAGGAATACTCTCATTTCAAAGAAATGGGATAGTGCGTGTTGGGGGCAGGAGTAGCAGTGCAGCCCTGCACAGATTTACCTTGAAGGAGCTGAGGAAGCTTACCTACAGATTTGACTTCCCAGACTACCACCCCAGAAATTATGAAAATGTATGTGCAGACTTCCTGGGAGTTGCTGGGACTGGGTTGCCTGTGCATTGGAGGACATAATAAACCTCCCCACACCTTTCACCTTGTTTTACACTGAATTTGGCCTCTTAATTCTTCTGTCAGTTTGTTGTCCCGCTGTTAGTGAACTTTGTTCCTCTGAGTGTGACACTGCCTCCCTTCTCTTTGTTATGAGTAGATAATGAGTGAGATGAAAAAGATTGAGGAGAAGCTCCATGAAGGAGCGAAGCGGTTGGAGTGCACGACGTACGGAGTTCTGCATGAGCGCTACTTGAAACCGCACATGGCGCCCCAGCACTGGGCCAGCCTGAAAACAGCTCTGGTAAGAGAGGTCCCTTTCTTCTGAGTCAAGGTGTCCCAGTGCATGCTCACCCTCCTTTCAGCTAATGGGCCTGAGGTTCCCCCAGCATACATCTTTTTAGCATCATTTGGTTACTGGGAAAGTAAGGGAGTGAACAGCAAGCTGTGCCAAATGACAGTAGTCTAGACAGGCAGGGCAAGCAGGGGCTTTGAATTTTGTTCCTTTAACTGCAGAGATTCTAAGTGATCTTTAGCAGTGTAAAAATGCAAGTACTCAAAGGAAAGCCTCTTAAACTGAAGGGGAGGAGGAGTACCCTTTCTGAAGATCTGGGGCTGCTTGGACTTTCTAGCTGTGGAGGGTGTCTTGGGGGGACTTGTCCTAGTTGCCACTGCTGTAAGGTGCTGCTTTGGCATCATCCCAAGACTCTAAAGTGCAATAGGCCTGGCTAACTTGACTTTCCCTGTATTAGGAGGACACTGAATTTTACTACATTCGTTCACGACATTCAATGATTCTGGAGTGGCTGGGACTTGGTGTATCTGCCTTCACTCAGAGTGCTGCAGAGAATATATGGGCTGAAAATCCAGGTAAAACAAACAAAACAAAAAAACCAAACACCAAAAAGACACCCACCCCCCAGACATGCT
Source organism: Hylia prasina (assembly GCA_013397195.1). Classification (NCBI taxonomy): domain Eukaryota; kingdom Metazoa; phylum Chordata; class Aves; order Passeriformes; family Sylviidae; genus Hylia; species Hylia prasina. The sequence goes on along the minus strand of VYXD01002038.1, from coordinate 429,516 downwards.
CTGCAAGTGTGTTTACCTAAACAGTGTGCCAGAAAAGAGACACTGCTACTCAACAGGCACAGAATGATGTGTCATGCTGTGATGGAGTGGAAAGATTAACCCTAATTTCTATGTAGTGATCTGACTGCTGCACTGATAGAGTGGCTGTGGCTTACTTCATGTGACTGGTAACTCCAACAGGTGGTCAGCAGGAAAGAGAGGAGGAGGGGGAGGATGAAGCAGAAGAGGAACTTTTGGAGATCCCAGAGATGGCTGACCTGATTGAAGCTGAGAGAGTGATTGATGATGAAAAGATAGCAAACTTTTGGAGGAGAAAGGAGGAAGATGACAGAGCTGTTCATGAACTAGCCAGTGCCATGTTGGCTGTGAAGCTGGACCAGGAAGAAGGAACAGCTCAACCACGACAGGAGACCATGCAGTGGGAGGTAACTGCATGCATTAGCATGACTATGTAAAGAATAACATGGGGATGCTAATAGAAAAGAATCTTTGTGCTGTAACTGCTTATTGGGGCACTTTGTTGTTTTGTTTTTTTTTTCAGGTAACTCCTGGCCAAAGGAGAAAAATTAAGCAGAAGATGAAGGTTGAGCTTCTTAAACTGGACACAATGACAGAGTTAGAGGCCAATGCTATTCAGGACGTGTGGCAACTTGACCTGAGCTCCCGCTGGAGGCTTTACAGGTGACAAAGCTATTTTGCAGGGCTTGTCAGGCAGGTGTTTCCTAGGATCATTCCAGTGTGCAAACTATGTTGAGCTATGATGTTTCTGCCTGTATCTGTTCAGCTTCTTGTTTGAACATGCTTGTTCTTACCTTCCTTGTACTGCATCAGAAGCAGTGTCATGCCCTGTATTTGTACATGGTCAGGACTAAGTATAGGTAGCAATAATCTGTTTCCCAGAAGACATGAGGGAAGTTTTGAACTGAATCCACTCAGAACTTATGGATCACCCTCCTGTTTTCCTTGCAGTGTGTGATAATGGTACTTTCTTCCCAGGCTTTGGCTCAAAACTTACCAGCGTTTTATTCGAGAGGACATTCTGGAGCTTGAAAAGGAGTATCAGGCAGCAGCTGGAAGACTGGAGGAACAGAAGCTGGAGCAAGATCTCTGCATTCTCAATGATGCCAGTATTGTGGGGATGACAACTACAGGTGCAGAGCAGTTGGGAAGCAAACTAGTATTGTATTGCTTCCAGTCATGTTTAAAGAACCTTTTTGCTGAAAGATTAGAATCATGTGCTGCTTCACAGCCTGGGTCAGGCTCTGCATTAGTCTGGAGCCTTTTTAATCTCTGACTCCCTTTGTAAACAGGGCTGTTGTGAGAGTTGTTAATCTAGTGGCGTGAGAAGCTTCTGTGTCCTTTTGCCCTTACTCCCCCTGTCTCGAGTATCATTTTTCTAACAGAACTGCACCACTTGTGCCTTAGTAAGGCACAGCTAATACCTGTACTGCTATTCCCACAGTGCCTCTGGGAGATGGTAGTGCCAAGGTCATTGTAGTGTGCCCCTTTGGAGAGACAATTTAGGCTTATTTATGTCTATAGAACAACGAATCGAGTGTATCTTCTGTCTGAAGAGAGCATTGAAAAAAGGACCAAGGCAGGCATAGGACTGACTAATCCCCCCCGCCTTCCTTAATAACCCTTCATATAGAAGCCATCCCTGCTATGGCGCTGTTTTAAAATTCAAAAAGCTGAGTTTTGAAAGGGGGAATCTTGAGAAGAACCCCAGTCTTTTCTGAGACAGAGCCTAATCCTCTCTGTGAGAAGCCTTGCCCTACTGCTTGAATGTAGTTATATCCTCAGGTTTATCTTCTGTCCTTGCTTAGGTGCTGCAAAATACCGACGGATCTTGCAGTACATAGAGCCACAAATTGTCATTGTAGAAGAGGCAGCAGAGGTGCTTGAGGCTCACACCATTACTACTCTGAGTAAGCACTGCCAGCACCTCATCCTCATTGGAGATCACCAGCAGGTAACTTTCATGACTAACATCTCTATCTGCTGTGTTAGTGAACAAGAACCAAACACTGTGTGGGAAAATTGTCAAGGCTTGTTGCTCCCCAGCTTCCACAGATACCAGAGGTCCTGTCTGCTGTAGTTTTAGAGTAGAGCTCCTGTGGGACTGGTGTGCTCTGACTGTGACTGTATCTAGCTTTGATATTTAGCACTTCTGCAAGAATCCAGTCTCTGGCCTTTCAGTGGGTGACCAGTCACAGAAAATGAGAGTGAAAAATCCTGCTTACACAGGAAAAATGCCAAAAAATGGACCTCCTATCCTTTCTCTTTCAGTTGCAGCCTAGTGCAAATGTATATGACCTGGCCAAGAACTTCAACCTAGAAGTCTCTCTCTTTGAACGTCTGATCAAAGTGGATTTTCCCTTTGTCTGTCTGAAGTACCAAGTAAGAAAGAGCTATAAAAAACTTCATGGCATTTGTATTTAGGTTATTTTAAGTTTGTAAAACACTTAAGTTTATATTTCTACTATAAGAGCAGCCTAAAATAAAAGAATGTACTATCTAACTTCTGGAAAGAATGGTAGGAGCTGTCAAATTGACACAGACAGAGTTCCAGCATATTTTCAGTTATTTAGTGATATTGTCCACACCACTGTGGTTCTCATGTTTTTGTGTGAAAAACACAGTTTATTGTGGCAACTGAAACTTCCAGAAATTTGCAGAGTGAGACAGCACAATTCTTCTCAGGCTGCTTCCTGCTAAATTGCTATAATCATCTGTCTTGGTGCCCAGGGAAGTTAATTCTACCACCAGCAGTCCTGTATTAAAGGAAGAGCTCATTTAGTAGTTAGGATGAAATGCTGGCTTTTGTTATCTGTAAGTGTGCTTAGATTTGCACTGAGACCAGCATTATTATACAACAATCTTACCAAGAGATTTTCTTGAAGATACTCTGCTACTGCCACTCCTGCAGTTGGTAGTGGTGTCAGCAGTGGGGTGAGGGAGAGTGGGGATTGGGAAGTGCTCCCTTCTTGTCTCTTATTGAAAAGTCATCCTTGTCTGGTATTCAGCCACCGTCTGTACAGTGGAGCAAAAGCATATTGACAGGGAAATATGATGCTCCTTCCTCAAGACTGATAAAACTGTTTTGTTTTTCAGCACCGCATGCGGCCTGAAATTGCCCAACTTATCAGTCCTCATATATACCAGAAGCTGGAGAACCATCCCTCTGTCCTGGAATATGAGAATATAAAAGTGAGTTTTCAGCAATACAAGTGGTTGCTTTTGTCTCCTGTTACTGGCTAAATGAGTTTCTGTAAAATACAGTGTTCAAGGATTTCAAACTCTGAGGTCAAATTTAGTTATTGAAATTTATACCTGAATCAAGGAATTGTGCAATATAGAATTAGGTAAGTAATTTGTAGTTCTTCTGGCATTAGTGATGGTGGACAGTGGAAATGGATCCAATACCAATGATCTTAAAAGAACAGTAAAAAATGGAAGGGGGAGCAAACAAATTATAGTAGTTTGAAAGCTAGGAAGAAATCTTAAATGAAAGACTTAAAGAATAGTATGTGAAACTCCAGCATAAAATAGGTGACAGGATTATTGGAATGCTTTTCCCTTGGTTTGGGCATTTTACCAATAAACAACATCTGCAAAGAAAATCTTTGCATCTTACAAGTATAAAGTAATTACTTACTATCTAACATGCACAATGAACAGCCAGAATTCAGTAAGGTATTAGAATGTTTGCCTTGGGTATCAGTCAGAAGTGTCAGTCTTTGCTTCTTCCTTAATGGGACTGAGTTTCCATCTTAACACTCACTCCCTATTTTCTGATTTGTATTTCCTCACCATAAGCAGGACTTCTTGTATCTTTGAATTATTAACAATCATCTCTCTGTAATCTTCCCCTACATATCTTGCATAGCCCTTTTCTGTAGACTCTGTGCTTGATCTACAAAAACTGTTCTTTCCTTTTTAAAATCAATCTCTGGGTTTTGGCAGGCAGAAAAAGAATTTCTTGCGGGTAGAACAATTCCAGTTAATAGCTAAAAACAATAAAAGCCTCTGCTAACTCAAGGCAAATAGAGTTTTTTGAACAGGTGAGCAGTCAGCTCTACATGCTGTGAGCTGGTAAGTGACTACTGGAGTCCTAGCATTCCTAGTTTTTTTCTGGTGAGGAAGAAATCTTCCTTGCTGCTTTGTTTTTATTGCAGCAAGAGAGGAGGCATGTTTTAGGCAAGTGCTCAGCCTTGTCCACTGATAATTTAGTATCTTTTTCCCACAGGGCCAAAACAAGACATAGTTCACATCGTGAATATGCTTTGAGAATTACTAACGCTTCATGTTTTCTTTGGTATAACCTGGAAATGTACAGTCACCCACAGGAACTGACTTCATATTAGGATACTAAAATATTACCAATAAGCTGAAATAGGAATTTGATTAATAACCTATGGAAATCTAAGAGGAAATCATCTAAGTGCACAGCAACTGCATGCTGTAGTCAACTCCTTAAAAGTCCTCCTGTTAGTGGATAATCAGGAACTTCATTCCTGGGGTGACAGAAACTAGAACTCTCTCTCTGACATCCTTCCTCTTGTTTCAGGGTGTCTCAACTAATGTATTTTTTGTGGAACATGAAGTTCCTGAACAAGAGATCCAGGAAGGAAAAAGCCACCAGAACCCACATGAGGCCCACTTTGTAGTGCAACTCTGCAAATACTTCTTGTGTCAGGGCTATGAACCTTCTAAGATCACCATTCTCACTACTTACACTGGACAACTCTTCTGTCTGCGTAAGCTCATGCCAGCAAAGATCTTTGAAGGAGTGAAGGTTCATGTAGTAGATAAGTACCAGGGAGAGGAGAATGATATTATCCTGCTGTCACTGGTGCGGAGCAACAAAGCGGAGAGACCTGGGTTCTTGCAGATCCCTAATCGGATATGTGTGGCATTATCCAGAGCTAAGAAAGGTCTCTATTGTATTGGAAACATGAGAATGCTTGGCAAGGTTCCTCTCTGGAACAAGATCATTCAAACACTTGGGAAGAACGGTCACATTGGCCAGTCATTGGAGCTTTGCTGTCAAAACCACCCTGAAACCAAGACACAGGTATCTACAGGTGAAGACTTCAACAGAGTCCCAGAGGGAGGCTGTACTCGTCCCTGTGAGTTTAGGTTGAGTTGTGGACATGTTTGCACAAGGGCATGTCACCCATATGACCCAGAGCACAAAGACTACCAGTGCCTGAAGCCTTGTCAAAAGGTACTTTGTGCAGATGGGCACCGCTGCCCAAAGTCGTGTTATGAGACCTGTGGAAAATGTATGGTGAAGGTACAGAAAACGATTCCTAAGTGTGGCCACACACAGATGGTGCCATGCCATATTCCACCGTGGGAATTTAACTGCCGAGAACCTTGCCAGAAGAAGTTAAACTGTGGACACGCATGCAGGAATTCCTGTGGGCAGCAATGCATACTGCAGTGTCCTGTACAGGTTACAGCCACACTGAAATGTGGCCACAAGCAGGAAGTTTCTTGCTGGATCACTAGGGTTGGATGGGAAGAGGCTGTGAAATGTGAGAGTAAGTGTTCTGTCACACTGGCATGTGGTCATGTATGTTCAGGTTCCTGTCATACTTGCTTTGGAGGAAGATTTCATAAGGCATGTGATAGGCCATGCAAGCGTGTGTTAATCTGCTCCCACAAGTGTGAAGAGCCTTGTACTACAGAATGTCCTCCTTGTCAGAAGGAATGTCAGAACTACTGTATTCACAGTAAGTGCAAAAAGAAATGTTGGGAAAGCTGTGTTCCTTGTGCTGAGCCATGTGAGTGGCAGTGCCAGCACTACCAGTGTACCAAACTTTGCTCTGAGCCATGCAACAGGCCTCGCTGCAATGTTCCCTGTGCTAAGATGCTGCCCTGTGGTCATCCCTGTGTTGGATTGTGTGGAGAGCCTTGCCCAAAGAAGTGCCTTGTTTGTCACCACGAGGAACTCACTCAGATCTTTTTTGGCTTTGAGGATGACCCAGATGCTCGGTTTGTACAGCTTGAAGACTGTGGCCATGTCTTTGAGTCACAAGGCCTGGACCACTATATGGATGATGATGATGATGTCGTCAAGCTGAAGGTATGCCCTTTGTGTCAGACACCCATCAGAAAGAATCTGAGATACGGCACCAGTGTGAAAAGGCAGCTGGAGGAGATAGAACGGGTAAAAGAGAAAATCCAAGGCCCAGCACAGGAAATTGAGTCTAACAGACAGAGACTGCTGGCTGAACTGGCACAGAATGTTGTTCTGAGGAGTAATCTATACTTTAAGTATGCCATGCTGGAAAATAAACTAAAAGCTTCTGCTCTCTCCATAAAGAGTATCGGACTAATTGAGAACCTGCTTAATTTCTACAAACGTGTAGCAGACCTAACTCATTCTATGAACAAAATTGATGAGAGTGAAAGGAAGGGGCTGAGAAAGAGGCTGGATGAAGTGCAGGAATGGTTGGATAAGCAACGCATCAGTTTTACAGGACAGGAGCTCACTGACCTGCAGTCTGAGATCCAGAGACTGACCTATTTGCTGAGCCTCTTGGCAAGGTGCAAAGCAAGTAGGATGATGTCCACAGACATTGCAGCAGAGATTAACAGTGCACGTAAGATCCTGGAAGAGACAAAGAAATTCACAGAGGAGGATGAGGCTGCAGTGAAGGCTCACCTGAAGAAGATCAATGCTGGCTTGCCTGTGTCTGGGCTGGGGATTTCTGAAGCTGAGCGGGTGCAGATTGTCAGTGCTATTGGCTGTCCCCGTGGCCACTGGTTCAAGTGCAAAAATGGACATGTCTATGTAATTGGGGAGTGTGGGGGGGCAATGCAGAGGAGTACGTGCCCTGAATGCCATGAGGTCATTGGAGGCATGAACCACACTCTAGAGAGCAGCAACAGCCTGGCCTCGGAGATGGACGGGGCAACTCATGCGGCCTGGTCCGATGTAGCCAACAACATGCTCAACTTCGAGGACCTCCGCCGGCTGATGTAGTGGGCTGTGAGGCTCACTTCTTATCATAGACGCGCATGCAGGGGCACAGCCCCACTGCTTTCCCCGTTTGCTTGCTTACTAATAAAGTGTGTATCGCTGTGAACAGGGCTGTGCTGTCTCTGTAGGGCGGGCATGTCTCTGCGGGGCAGTGCCGTCTCTGTAGGGCGAGGATGTCTCTGNCGCTGCGGGACGTGCGCGGGGCGCTGCGGGCGGTGCTGGCACGGCTGCGAGGTGCGGACCGGGACCGAGGCGGGGGTCGGGCCGAGCCGGGCCGGCTTCCCGCGGGCTGAGCTCTGTCTGTGCCGTTGCAGAGGGAGAGCCGGGCGAGGGCCGAGAGCCGTTCGAGCTGCCGCGCTTCTGGGACGCGCTAGGTACGGGGGGGGGGGCCGGGCCGGGGCCGGCGGGG
>VYXD01002038.1:340371-413385 GCA_013397195.1 Hylia prasina | reverse complement strand
AAAAAAAAAAGAAAAAGAAAATGCATCCTTTGGTACTCTTTCCTGTTTACTAGTGAGAAGCAGCAGGAGAATGACATTGGTTTCTCCTGGTAGTATTGTAGATAACTGTTTCTAAGAGCATAGAGAGATATCCTTTTGTGCTTCTGGTTGGATCAGTTTGACAGCTTCAACTATCAGGATATTCATTGGATGTGCCTGAGAGATTCTACTTGGGAATAGTTGTCATATTTTTAAGACACCTTGGTACCAAAATCTCTCAGAGCAGAGGAGGCAGCTGCTTTTTTGTTGCTGTAGCTAAGGCACAATCCCATGTTCTCTTGTGCAGAGAAGTTGCAGTTGTCTCCTGCAGCCATGCAGACAACAAGCCACACGTTAAGATGGGGTGGTAGGGTTGAGCCAGGGAAACAGCACTCAGATTCTGAAGGGGGAGCTACTTGTTGAGGGAGGGATTTAGGCAGTATCTGAGAGCACAACAGTCCTTTTCAGTAAGCTGGAGTCTGAAATATATCTATCTATATTTATATTACAGACGTAATGGGAGGCGGATGTACAGGGTGTTGAGATAAAAGAAATCAGAAAAGTATTCCAGACATGAAAGTGCTTGGTTAACAAACACCTGGTCTTTTAGAGACCTTAATGCCATTAAGCAGGGTGAAGTTTGGGTGATGACCTCTGCTTTGGCTCTGTAGACAGGGAGAATTAGGTGTTCTAGTGCCACTGAAGAAGGGGAAATAGTGAATGACCCTGGTGCTCTGGTTTGGCTCTGCTCTGGCCTTTTACTCTTCCCTTGTAATAGTGAAAGGAATGTGCTCAGCCCCATGCCTGCCCCCTACCTTCAGGATACTTGTAGTTCTGTGTGATGTCCTCACAGCGTTCACTGCCAACACTCTTGGTGCTGATGTTGTTACCGGTGTATTTTGTGCCACCAAAAGCTGGCTTGAGGGTGTCATCTGCTTTGTGTATCCAGACACGACACTTGGCATTGATGGCAGCAAAGAAGTAGCAGACATCAAAATCAACTTGTGTGTCCCCCTCCTTGATGGCATGAACAGGGGCTGGCCCACAGAAGGATAGACCTGAAGAGAAAATGTGGTCAAGTTAAGAGGCAGATGCTTTCCCAGCTAAACCCATCCCTAGTTTAGATCTACATTGGTGAAGTATTTAGTTTAGGAGGCCATTAGGAAGCAGTGATAGAGCTCTTAGAGCTACATGAGGTGCACAAACCAAACAGATAAATGATAGTTTTGTGCCTAAAGTCGACAGGGTGAGTGAGTTCCTGTCCTTTTGCATCCTTCCACTGGAAGATGGCAGAGAAGGAATATTGAATGGCTTTTTTTGCCCCCTGCTTCACTTCCCTCCTGCTCTTGCGCAAGCCCATCTCTGATATCTTACCTTTGCTTTTTTCCTGGCATGTGGCATCCAGTGCCTGCCACCCACTGTACTCTGGTAGCAAGTCTGTCCGAGCCATCCAGCATTCATTCCAAACGTGGAAGGTCCTGCAAGAGCAACAGCATGAGCTTATATCAAGGGACTGAGCCCTGAGGTACAGTAAAGCTTTTGCCAAAACACAGCCAGTTAATGCTCCCTTGAAAGAGCTCAGTTCATAGTGAGAAGAGCAGTTCTGTGTGGGGAAACAAGTGGAGTTTCTCCAGCTGGACTGGGCTGTCGTTCTTCCTTTGTGGGCCCTAGAAATAGGGCACTCTGGAGTTTAGGTTGCAGCAGTTTATCAAGAGCAGGTCTTGTAGACAGGATCTCAGCTGAGCTGTCTCCCATCACCTCCTTGCAGCTGTGTTACCTCCTTCCCTTCCCCTGTGTTTCATTTCCCACATCCAAGTATTGTCTCAAATTCTTGCTTGGGCCCTGCCATGTGTTCTTACCAGACACGAGCACTCTTGTCCTGTGTAAGGAGTGTCCCATCTTCATCATAATACTCATCCACACTCAGGCTGCTCTTGGTGTTGTGAGCCCACGTAAAGCCAGTGACCACCCTGGTAGGAATTCCCAAGCACCTCAGAACTGTGCAGAAGAGAGAGCTGTGAATCAGTTGTCCTTCCTGCCCTAAGGGTGTCTCTGCTGATAGATGTAGTTTCAGGGTTTTTTTGGGTTGCAATGACCTTTGAGATATTAGAAAAACGTTTTTTCTCAAGCCTCGTGATACCGAAGAAGAAGTCGAGATTTGTTGGCTCTGGTTTTCAAGGTTGTTTATTCTTTTTTTATCTGGTACATTCTTTCTTTTGCTCTGCTTGGGTTCTTGTCACTGCTCAGGTCGCCGCTGGCGCCCGACTCCCTGACCTTGGGGCAGCATTAACTCTTTATGCTGAGAACTATGTGTACTATATTTACAATAATGTACTAATACTTATCACCTGTTAGACAGTCTGTTTTTACTCTAAACTAATTNGAGGTCCCTGACCTTCCAGGGTGACCAAAGGGATGCCCTGGACTCCACCAATGTAGAGCCTCTTCTGATGCTAGGCCTGTTAGGAATGGCACCAGATCTGTTCAGACTTTGCAAGAGGCATTGCCCCCTCAGGAAATAAGATTTCATTTCAGTGAATGGATGTACTGATACTCTTATCTCGAAGGCAGTGATGCTGAGTGTTGATGAGGAAACTAAAGATGTCTCTCAGACCTTAACCTTGAAGATTAAAAGTTATAGCAGCACTGTACCTGAACACAGGACTGCAGCAAACACCCAGCACCTCCCATAGCGCACGGGCTGGAATTTTGATGCAATCCACTGCTGGAGGATGGGGCTGCTTCCCAGCCACTTGGAAGGGGGTGTCCCATTATTGTGTTGGCCAGGCTTATATTCTGTCAGGCTCCTAAACTCATTGCAGTTCAGCTGCAGAGAAGGAGGAGAGAAAGATGTATTAAGGAATTGCCTCTCTTTGGTAGGTCCACCTGATCCTGTTTGTGGAGGCTACTCCCAAAGCAGATGAAACCAAGAGGACTTTTTTGTGCAAAGCATGAAGGTCATGGCTGAGCAGAACAGGTGCAGCATCTCCCCTGAGATTTATTCAGTAAGTGCACTCTTGAGTGCTAAGAACCTCCTGTAGCACTACTTGTCTGCTAAGGAGTAGCAGGACAGGCTGGAGATGGGCAGGAGGTGTTGTGTGGTGTTGTTCCTCTTTGGTCAGTGGTTTGGCCTGACCTGGGGTTGAGAAGGTGCCCCCTGCTTGGGTCAGGGCTGCTCTCTGCCCTCCTTACCATGGCAGCAACTGCTCGGCAGACGTGGACGGGGTTTTTGCGCTGGGCAGGATCCTTTTCTCTTTGGAAGTGCTCCCCTAGAGCCAGCAGAATGAAGCAGATGTCAACCATGTGCTCCTCAAACTGAAACAAGAACACATCATTTCAGGAAATTCTCCATGAACTCTTGTTCTATTGAATCCCTGCAAGGGTTTGTGACTGTGCAGATTGTTTCTCCCTTTCTGCTGATAATTTTAGGTGAGCGGGCTGTGAAGGAGAGCTCCAGGCAGGGATTTGCAGAGGGAGTTGAGGATAGACCTCCAGCTTTATTAAAGGTGGGAAATGCATTAGCATGATACTGTGTCCCCTGATTGAGGGAAATCAAGGCTTTTCTGGAGCATTTTCTAGGTTGGCACAGAGGTACTTCTATGAGCTGCTGGCACTAAAGTGAAATAGAATTCCATTCTAATCACTGGCTGTGTCAGATGGCCTTGGACAAACAGATCTTCCTGTCCTCACTTTACTTGTCATATAGAGACAGTATTTCTGAGCTCTGTAAAATGCTTTTATACCTGTTGATGAAAGGAAAGCACACAAAGCTCAGATACAGATCAATGCATTCCCTTAGAGAGGATGGCCTGAGAATGAAGCTAAAATTAGAACGCAGCTAAAAAAAATTAAAATCCATAGAGCATTTCTCTGCTATCTAAATGGATTGCTCCTGTGCTAAAGCCATAACTAAGTACACTGAGTTACAGGACTTCATGCACAGGTCCCTGTTCTCCTGCACAGGAGGTAGTGAGTGCAGAGAACATGGAGATGAATACAACTCTTTCATCAGAGCATCCTGTACACACCACATATATGTCCCTTTCCTCTGCTGGTGGTTGGAAGAGAGCACAGACACATTGGACCTCTTGCTTACCTGACTGAAGTCCCAGGGTTGGGCTAGGATTGCATTTTCAGTCCCCTGGTAGATGATGCCATCTTGGTTTAAAATGTACTCCTGCCGCTGTGCCTCGTTAGCCAAGAACACGTGATCATCTAGATTTGAGGAAAAAAACATTGGGAATAAAACATTCCTGGTCTCAGATGCACCTGCATCTCTCATGCATTAGCAGATTCCACTGTGCTTTAGCAGTCCCTGACATTCTGTCCTGAAAAACACCACAGATTGTGAATCAGACAGGAAAGAAGAATTTCATTGTCATCTCAGTTTTCTTGTCCGAAAAGTTCCTCTGGACCCAGGCTGTTGCACTCACTGGGTCTTCTGCTCTCCTGACTGGTAAGTTCTAATATTAAGAAAGATACAGTGGCCTTAACTAGACCAGTTACAATATTGACTCATCCTAAAATCTCTATTATAGGAAACAATCAAACATTTTTCCTGTAGCAGAAGGACAGAACTCTTGCAGTTGAATACTCCAGGGAAAAGACAAAAGTGCTGAGGCAGGAAATTTTGGGCTTTATAAGCTCCTACCTCTTTCCTGAGGCGCTGTGAGGAGCAGGGCAGAAGTGGAAGGAGCACTGGGTGAGTCAGCCCCAGCCTCCCTCCATGGAGGCAGTGCCACAGCTCCAAAGCTGCTTTGTAAAGTGACTGATCCCAGCCTGCCTTTCTGTTTCTGACCACCTACCTCGGCACCAGGGATTAAAGAGGAGGGTGAAGTGGCCCAGGAGTTGAGGGGACTTGGAGGCACGTAAAAGTAGAGTGTACTGGCCAATGGGGGCATTGGCAGGTGTGTTCACACACAGGGTCCAGAAGTTTGGGTCCTGTTCCTCCACTGCTGCACTCCACTGCTTCTGGTCTCCCAGGCTGGAGATGGGAAATTCAACCTGGATTTCATCTGCGTTGGAAGAATGTGGTCCTACAGACAAAGAAATCTGGTTGTGTTTATTCTGAACGTTGTGTTTATTCCTCACCTGTGCAGACTGCAGGGGCCTGTCTGTCTCTGGAGCCATAGCTCTCCTTGTGAGAGGGTCAGGACCCTTTAGCAGCTTAACGCCTACTGAACATTGCTAAGGTCAGCATTGCACTCAGGTCTCCATGTTTGAAACTGAGAGGTGATTTCCACAGATTTGTAGAAACCAGGAATGGCCAGAATGGTGCAGACCTGCTGTTCCTGGAATTTAGTGTCTTGCAACAGAAGTCACAGCCCAGTGCTCACAATATGATAAAACAAGCTGGGGCTGAAAGCTGCTGCCCTTCTCAGTGGTTTCACTAGAAAACACTTAAACTGAAAAAATCTATGACAGGCCAGCTATGTTTGAACATTCCTAACCCCAAAAGCCAGAAGAGATCCCATGAGTATTTTGAAGTCATGGAATAGTGAACCCATATTGGTTATTGTGCTGCAGTGTCTCTTCTGGTTGTGACTAGGATCTGATTGTGACTAGCAGGAGACTCTACTTTGCTTTACATAAAGAGTTCCCTGGCCTCACATCTGAATTTGGGCACCCCTGCTCAGCTCTGGAGATGGATTTTGCCCCCAGCTCTGTTCTTCAGGTGGGTGGAGGAGCAGAGCTCTGGTAGCCTGTAATGGCATTACCTGTCTGTAAAATGAGGAAGGTCCTCTTCATCTGCCGCAGGTAGTTGTGTATTGGAGCTGAGAAGTTCACAGTGATGGTGAATGGCTGTCCTCGCCTCACTATGAGCCTTTCAGCGCTGATTTCTTCCGTGTGGTGGTTTTTGTTATTCTCTGGGATCATGAAATCACATTTTTGGATGCTCAGACCTGTATTGTGAGAAGATACAGAATGAGTTTGGGGCTGTGAGCTGCCTGCAGTCGGGGACACACAAACAGCTGATTAGGTGTTTCTCCACTCAGGCATTGTCCCCCTGCCTTTGAGACTTTCTATCCAGTACTGGTAGGGACCTTCACTCTGAGCTTTGTTCTTCTGGTGTTGAGTGACTGTTGAGCTGCCTTTGCTTATACCTGACATCACTGAGTGCACTGCTGCAAATTTCACTGCTGGTCCAAATGCACAGCTGGATCAAACACCAGTTTTCCTACTTTGTACCACAATAGTTGACAATTCCATACCCAGAGATGCACGAGATAGAAAAGATCCTACTCCTTCTGTCTCCTACACAGACTTTGTGTACATCATATGTGCTTCTGTCCAGCACCAGAAGAGAGAAAAATATTGTCACAATTTCAAGCACCCAGTTACTCCCTGTTTTATCTCAGCCTTGGGATCATCCTGACCTTGTTTATCTCTTTGGCTTGTAGCTCGTCACTAAGATCCTTGGTCCTGTGGGTTGTAACTGCTGCCCCTAATGTGACACTTCCTGTCACCTACCTCCCATTGCAGGCCCATGCTCCTCCCTCTGTTGCAGCTAAAAAAAATTAAAATCCATAGAGCATTTCTCTGCTATCTAAATTGATTGCTCCTGTGCTAAAGCCATAACTGCTCTCTTTGCAGATTTCACTGGTCTGCTCTCTTCTGATGTCTTGTTTTGTCCTGTCCTCTGCATTGATACCTTCTCCCATTGTGGTTGTCCCTTCTGTGTTTGTTGGGGACTCTTATTGGATTGTGTGCTTTGTTTCTCTGTTCCCCATATAATTTTTTTTTTTCTCGTGATGTTTTCAGTGAATGATTCTGGTCTGGCTTTCAAATCCCATCATGGCTGTCCCAGTTCAAAGCCCTGCACCAGATCAGGCTTATGGAGCCAGCTCTGACCTCATCTATTTTCTTCTCTGTGATGAAGATGTCTGTTCTGTCTGTCTTGTAGAATAGTGAGTGGTGTGAAGTCTGACTCCCTCTCCATCATATAACTTTTCATGGTTCTTACTGTCACTTTCTTCAAGGTTGCCTGGAACTTGGACTGTTTCCCTGCTCCAGGGGCTCAAACACTTGGTCATCTCTCTGTTTCAGTTGTGTAGTCTCCTTAATTCCTCCCACCCTCCCATTCCCTATGCTGAGGAGTCATTTACCTTCATTTGCCTTCATTTACCTTTGCTTCCAAACTCTCAGCTGTCTGCCTCAGCTGTTACTTGCTGCTTCTCAGACTCCTTCCAGACATCAATACCAGTTTTTGATTGCTGGGCCTTTTTGTGCAGTATCCCATGCAAACTGAGCTCCCTAAGCCTTCAGAGCATTTGGCTCCTGCCCTGCAAGCTCAGCACTTCCACAAGCCTCATGAACACTGTCTTAGAGCAAGAACAGTTGTCTCTTCCTGACACACAGCTGGCAAAGGCTTGGAACTAACAAAAAGGATTTTTGCTTACCTTGGCCCATGGCTGGTTCTGGGTACCATGAAAATATCCAGCTTCTGCTTGCTCTGGTGGGCAGTGGCTCCTTCCTCCAGCTGTCTTAAAAACTGTCCTCTTGCAAAGTTGTTTGCTTGATTTCTGTGTACAGGGTGGGACGTGGTGTTGCCACCTTTCCAGCTTATCTGGTGTGCAGATGTTGAGGACTCTTTTATCTCTCAGACACACTGAAGACAGGCTACAGATGAGGTGAAGTTCCACAGCGGGATGTGAAGCATTTAGAGACAGCCAGTGACAACTCCTTCAAGGAGCTGTGCACTGAGGACCCCAGAGTAGGAAATGCAAATCTTAATATGGCTCTAAACAATGCACAGAGTGCACTTCCAATATAAGTGTTGGAGAGCTTCTCTCCAACGTTGACCCCAAGCTACTTAGGTCCTAAGCCCTTCAAGGAGTTAAAAAATATAGTCAGTGCATCCATTGGTCTTATGCCTAATTCAGAAAAGTGAAACCACTTGAAAATGAGAAAATGTGTTAAAAAAACCAACTAAATTTGTGTAGCTTAATACAGATTATTTAAAAATATTGTGCTGCAGACTTGGAACATTCTTAAAGTTATTGTAATATTAAAGGAACATCAGTGGATTGATAATAATTGGTCAAAAGACAGGAAATAAGATATCAGAAATGAACAGCTTTCACTGTGGAGTGAATGATCTATAGTTTTGCAGAAACCTATGATCTCCAACAAACGCACGAATAATTTGAGAAGTTGATTAGATAATACAGTCCAGTGAGTTTGGTGGTTTTCTTAGTATTTCTATATTAAACTTCACAATTGTTTGCTTATATACATCATTTAAGCGAAAAAGAAACTTTCTTGAGTTTTAGGTTTTTACAGCATACCCTTAATTGTATAGATTCACTTTCACAGAATAATTACAGAGTGGTTGAGGTTGGAAGGAGCCTCAGAGCTCATCTTGTCCCAGCTCCTGCTCAGGCAGAGGTCACCAAGAGCTGCTGCTCATCTCTTGTAGTGATGAGCCCAGCTCTGGGCACAGCACTGCAGCTGTGCCCTCACCAGTGCTGCATAAAGGCAGGAATCACCTCCCTCGACCTGCTGGCAATTCTTTACCTAAGGCACCCCGGGATATTGTTCCCGTCCTTGTGGCGAGGGCACACTCCTGCCTTATGTGAGCTTTGGCCGCTCTGACTTTTATTATGAAGCTTGGAGGTCACCAGATTTGCAGAAATTGGGAACACTAAGTATAAGAACATTGGGGAAATCTTCCAGAAAATTCTGTATTTATTGTCAGCACACATTTTTCAATCTCAATTATATGTGATTTTTGTATATGTCTTGAACTTGTTTCTTAGATAACAAGGTAAACACAGTATGTGGTGGCTGATTAGTGCTCTTTCAGTCTCAGCAAATTGTAAACCAAATGACTGTGCTCAATCTTCTGGCTTTCTTTGCATGATCAATGTTCTTATATGCACCTTTGAAGTATATGTATGAGTTTAGAACCTCTAAATCAGAGTGGTTTAGATACAAGGAGGTATTTATCCCATCATCCCTGCCTTGTAGTGACTGTGTATACACACAGTACCATCTCTTGGTCAAAGTGGCAACTGCAAGTAGGATTTCCTGCCGTAGGGTGCACTTCAGCTCTGAAAAGTCCTACTTATCGTCCCTTTGTGTCTTTCATGACACTGAAGTGGGCTAAAAAAGCCCATGGAGTAGGTTAACAAACAAAATAGACCTTTGCATCTAGTACTCAAGTGTTTGTACTGGTATTCCATCTGGTGAGAATGGGCCCCCTGTCCCCAGGCTGTCCCTACATCCAGAGCTGCCCCATCCCACGTGCAGAATCCAGCACTTGCCTTTGTTAAACTTGATTTTGTCACTTCTCTATCCACTGCATCCCTGACATGCTCCTAGAAATCTTCAGGAAAAGTAATCCTTAAGATCTTTGAAAGTGTCCGTCCTGTCTGGTATTATTTTATTATCTTATAGCGTGTAAGTGTATTTGTTTTAGAGGTCCATACACAAATCCTTAAAAACTTCATGACCTTTAAAAACAGAAGCTTAAACTGTTTCATGAGCATCTTTAATAACTGAGTCTCTTTCTGAATGTAGTGATCAAAAATTATATACACCCTTTTAGTGTGTCTACATTTTCGGCTTTGACGTGGCATACCCATGAATTAGATAGGAATTTTCATTTTAATGGGAAATTCTTGTTGCTTTAGAGCAACATAGTGTGCCTATATCGTGTGCCTTTGGTTTTGTCTTTTACAGCGAGCAGTGCCCTCCACATTCAGCACAGGAGAGTGAAAGACCAAGAGGTAAAGCAGTGAGGCTTTGGTGGCATAACAATGTGATTTGAAACCAACAGCTTTGGCTATTTCTGGTTGATTTTTTTTTTTTTTAATATGAATCGAGAAACTTAGAAGAACAGAATGATGGGGAGAAACATTCACCACCCTAGAGGCTGATTTCAGTGTGTTTAAGGACAAATGCATTGTATGAATGTGTCATATCAGTGAGTGTTCGTTGGATTTTTTTTGGAGTGATCAGACTGGAATGGGGGCTGGCTTGGGTCAGCCTCTTGGGCATGCTCTTATTTAAACTGTGTATTTATGAACAGAAATACTGACAATTAGCCATATTTTACGCCACTGACTCCCACTGACTTCTGACCAAGGGCTGTGTAAAGATTGCAGGTTTGACAAAAGCAATTTATATCCTTCTTCAGGCACTTACATGTTTTTCTCTGTAATAACCATTAGTGTAATTGAACAGTTGTCTCACGTCTCATGCAGGAAGAATGTATTTCTCCTGCATGGCACTGGCCAGATCTGCATTTTCACACTCGCACTGAGCTGGGTGTGGTTGCTGAGGGCAGATGAAAATGCTGACACTGTGAAAACCCAGAGAGTGTTGCAAAGCTTGGAACTTGGCACAAGCTCTACAGCGCCGGTTTCCCTTTGAACTGCGGGCTTCCTTTCCAGGTAGTTGATTAGGATGAGGTCATTCCAAGCTCGTGTGACAAACACTGTCTGAAATAATTGCCTGGATTGTATTTAAGAAGGAATACTGAAGGAATTTGAATGTTTTGGCTGTACTGTGGTGTTAAATGTAATGTCAGTCTGCATTCTTGCAAGACTTAATGAGATTTTTCTGAAATACCATCACTACCTCAAGGCCTTTTCTGAGGCTAGTGGAGGATTGTATACCCTGACTCTCCAAGATCCTGCAAGACTTAATTGGTAGGTGCAAAACTACCTATTCCCCTGTCCTTTGCCTGGAGAAATCCGAATTCCTCTGTGTGTTTGTGTGTGTCCTTTTCAACCTTCATTCCAGCCTCTCTGGGCTGACAAGTTTTACCAAGCTTCCACATCCACTATAAGTATATGTGTGGATAGCAAAATATTGTAATTGATGTAATAAAATAGGACTTTACATGTTTTGAAGATTTTGTTGGCTTTAAGTCAAAGAAATATTTAAATGAGTCAGTTTAATCTGTGTCATAGAGTCAGTTTGTGTGCATGGGACATTCTTTCTGGAGGAAGCTGGTCCTGCATTGTTGGACAGTATTGACTGTCAAATTATCTCTTAGGAAAATTCAGATCTTTGCTGTATTGGCTTGTTAATTTTGCAAGAAGTGAATGGGCACATTAGGGATTTAGGTATGGGTGGCACAATGCCTCCCTCATGAATGATGATCTGCTTTAAGCAGCTTTATGGGATGAGGATGAGTGGCTGTTAATGGTGAATTTTCATGTGTCTTTCTGATGTCCTTCTTTTTCTGCTTTTCTACTTTTTGTAGCTTCTCATTTTTTCAATCATAAGAAGAGAGTTCTGTTGTAACACTGCCATATTTTGTTGCTGTGTTTTCACTCTAACAATAAGGTTAAATGATAAACTTAATTCTAGAATTTAATTATGTCAGCTACTTGGATAGTACTTTGGCTATTACTGAATAAAACACATTTAGTGGATATAAGCCTGGAAAAGGGAAGGTTTCAGGAACACCTTGTAGTTCCTTCCAGTGCCTAAAAGGGGCTTACAAGGAGGCTGGAGAGGGACTTTTCACAAGGGTATAGGGGGATTGGACATGAAGGACTGACCTTAAGCTGGAGGAGGGTAGGTTTAGATTGGATATCAGGAAGGTCCTCTGCCCTGTAAGGTTTGTGAGATACTGGCACAGGTTGTGAAAAGAAGCTGTGGCTGCCCCAACCCTGGAAGTGTCCAAGGCCAGGTTGGATGGGGCTCTAAGCAACCTGGGATAGTGGAAGGTGTCCCTGCCCATGGCAGGCAGCTGAAACAAGATGAGCTGTAAGACTCCTTCCAACTCAAACCATTCTATTATTCTGTGATAATTAAATTGCATTCCATGAAGCTTATAAAACCAGCGATTTTAAATTAGGTTCCTTGGAAATCCAGCTGCTATTATTGCTACAGGCCCTAATGCTGCAAACCATCACACTTGATCCTGTCCTTCAAGTTAAATTATGTAATGATTCCCACTAGTAATTTTATGTGAGAAGGCCCATAAAACAGGCTAGAGAATGAGAAAGGTGACACAGTTGTTACAGTATAGTCTGTGGTACCTTTTTATTAGTTTCCGTTCATCTTACATCACTTTATTTTGGCTGAGTAATCTACATTTCTGTGCTTCCAGTCATAAGAGTGCATGAACTCTGTACCAGCCTCATACACAGGCAACACTGAACTGTTGTACAGGTTGTATCACTGAGCAGGAGCCACATGAAGCATCACAAATCCCTTAATGTCTGAAAAGTGGGTGCAAACCAAATCCACCTGAAGCTGCCTGGTGCCACTCCTGTAGGGAATGATTTCAAATTCCACTGTTGAAGTCTCCATGGGGGCCATTCTTTCCACACTAAAAGAGAGAATGCATTTGTAAGTTAAGGCAGCTGAAGAATTCTTGCTATGTATTCTTCTGAGTACCCAAATTTAGGACTGTGTGCCGTCTCTCCATTCCTTGAGCATTCCATAATTCAAATCTTGGCAAAAGACGTGCAGAAAACTCCATCTGCTGTATGGAGAGTACTGACATTGTGGCATTTTGTCCAAGGCTGGTGCAAATGAAAGTCATGAGGTTGACAGAATATTTTTAAAAAACCCACCGGTACTCCAAATTTCCCACCAAAGTGAACGAGTTACCAGCCAGAAGCATTTACGTACTGGATTCGGAGTTGCTCTTTGAGCAGGCCACTGCCTTCAGCTCTCAGGACACAGTCTGTCACCTCCTCAGACAGAGGGTTGGTAAATGTGACCTCCACATTGACAGGCTTGTGTACCACAGCTGGACCAAGGACCTACAGAGAGAAAACATTCTGCTCAGCCACAGCATCAGTCTCGTGTCTTCCTAATGCTTTTCTCCTTTCAATACCATTGCAAACCGCTTACCCTTTTAGGATCACCTGGGCAGGAAGGAGCCAGGAATTTGTTCATGTACACAGTTTTGGGCAACAGAGTTCAGCCTTAAATGAGCCATCCAGTGTGTCTAAGAATCAGCAAACTGCTGTAGAATTTACCAGTTAGTCCCTTTTTTAACTAGGTCAGTGCATGGTTTCATGTATAACACTGTCTGTTACTCATCAGAGTGAGAACAGAATGAGAATACAAGTACTGGCATATATGGCTAACTACTGGAGGCACCTTAAATTAGCTTTAAGTAGGCTTAATGAAAGGTTTGGGATTGTAGAACATGGGAATTGTGAGACAAGAGGTGAATTGTGGTGTCTCAGGGAAAAGAATGCAAATTAGCAAATAAACGTATTCATTACCTTATTTTGTCTGAGATAATGTGGAATTTGTACATCTGGTATATATTTGTAAATAATGTAATATTAGTTAACATAATCAAAAGGTCCATTAGCCCAATTGCATTTTTATCTTACTGTCTCCATGTTTATAGGGAAGTTTCAATCAACAGAAACATAAATGCTTCTTAAAACTTAATCACTGAATTGAAGTAATTTAATCCAGGTGCCTGCCCTACATAAACTGACTGTTGTTTGCATTGCACAGCACAGAGACTTTTTACAGTCTCACTAGAACCTGGTATTCAGAAATTGCCAGACCTGCAAAAATCCACTTTACTCCTGTGTGTGACCTTGCTTTTCTTGTATGCTACTGACAGAGTGGTTTGGGACAGCTAATCTAGTCTGAAGGCCCTGAAGGACTCTGCATATTACCATATTCCCTCTATGTTATTTACAGTAAGATGAGCAGATAACATTTGATCCCATGTGTTATACAGCTTTTAAATGTGCTCTCCAAAACCAGTTCAGCTCGTTTATGTGGATGTGATGGGCCATGCAAAGCCAGGGCTGCCCCTGGGCAAACATAGTGCAGGATTGTTCCTGTACACTAAGAACTGCTTTTTATTCATGGTACAACATTTGTTAAAAGTCAGCTAAAAGTGGAGAAAAGAGAAAGCCTCCAGTTCTAATTAATCACTTGTTAGGTGTTGCAGGAGGTGAAAAGTGACACTTATTGTGATACAGTTAATGAACTTTCTTTGAATATTGGTAATAGAGAGACTCACAGCCCCAGGCATTATCAGCTGGTCAGTGAAGGTGTCTTTGGTAAAAATCAGTCTTCCTAAATAAACTGTAAGATATTGATCAGACTTTTCTAACAAAAGGGGAGGTCTAAATATGGAAGAGATTTCTTTGTCTGTCTGTATTCTGCCTGTTCCTCCTTAGGTAACTGTTGTAACACTGAGAACTTTATCAGTGCCATGTTAACAAGCACTGGCAAGAATATCCCAGCACAACTATGCCATGGAAAGACTTGCTTTTTTTAGTGTATTTCATTTCATTTGTATCATATGGCCAATTGCTACAGCAACAAGACCCAATCACCCTCAGACAGGATTTCACTTCACATACCCCTTCTCACGAGGAATAGATGGAATAGGAATTCTAGTTGCTGCTTCTCAGCACATCTCTCAAGGGTCACAGAAAGGACTGGCTTTTACCTTGATGGTGAGAAGGGGATCCTGGAGTACAATATCCTTCTCTACTAGAAGCGAGTCTCCCCGTTTGATCTGGCACACAGCAGTCACTAGGATCTTCCTGTCATCCATCAGAGAGTTTTTGTACTGGGAATAGGAGATCTTAAAAGAAATCTCTTTTACTGGAATAGAAACAGAAACAAAGTTTCCCTCTCTTTTTTCTGAGTACCAGCTATCTCTAAGATACCTGTGTTTTAAGGAGCAATACTCTTATCACCCTGGGGCTGCACATTTGTGGGTGTTGACACCAACAGAGAGGAATGATGGCCATGGATGACTTCTACTTACATTTACATAAAACACTAAATGATCAGGTACAGTTTGGTACCTGGACAGATCTGAGGATGGATGGATGTGGCAATACCTGCTGGTGTTTTTTTCATTTATCTCAAGTTGGAATTTATTGCTCCTTCCCTGCGAAGAGGGCAGAGGTCAGAAGGTGGGTTGGTTTAAATGCCCTTGCAGATGCAGCTGTTCAACCTCTGCCTTGCACAATCAGTGTCTCTGTGCCAGTGAGGAAGGCAGTGGAACTCAGTATACTGAGAAAAAGAGTTCTACTGCTGGAACTGTGGAATGAGTTCTAACATGTTATGTATTAGCTTGAGGGGGCAGTTCTCTTCATCTGTGCTACATCTCATTTTTCAGCAGTGTCCCTATGTCCCTATAAAAGCAGGGCAGAGACCACCCTCTGGAGGTGACACAGCTGTTCCTGCAGTTGGTGGCTGCTGTCCTGCTGCTGTGAAAGTCGTAGGCTTTTCTTTGCCCCTTTGATCTATCTCTATGCTTCACTTGCGGGGAGCTAGCAACTCACTAATTTCCAGTGTATGTCTCTTAGTTGTCCTCTCTTAGCAAAAAAGGTAATAACTAGCACCAACAGTGGCTGTGCTGGGTCAGACAAAAGGTCACCCTGCTCAGTCTCCTTTTTATCAGTGCCTGAAAGCAAATGCTTAAGACAGGGAAAAGATATGTTTCTTTTCCCCTGAATCGCCTTGACCTCCAACTGCTTGCAGGTCATACACTTCACTGACCATTCTTTATTTCCATGTGATCTGACCACAACCCAATACTATGTCTTGTCCGGTAATAAAAGCTGTAATAAAATTAAAATTACCTTCTTCAGATTCAAGTTTAATAGATCTATGCAACTGCAAAATCTCTGCCTTGGGTTTTCTGGTGTAGAGAATGGCTGAAGCCTTCAGTTTAACCTTTATGGTCTTAAAATCTGAGATCAAGTTTCTGAGTGTCAAGGTAAGGAGGATGTCCTGGCCAATCACAGGAGATGCATCAAGAAGCAGCTTCCCTGAGATGCTGGGGGTTCGTGCAGGCTGTGCCCTTGAAAATCGTCTTCTGGGTCTTGGAATTTTGGTTCTTTTTCCTGGTCTTCTCACACCAAGCAGCTTCAGTGCTTTCTTGTACACCTGCCTTTCTTTCAAGGATCCTGCATTGAAAGGTACCATGGTCAGAGGTCTTGTGTGTGTACTGGATCCACTGGAGTGGAGCCATGGCTGATCTCAGAAAGTTAGGGAAGCTGAGAAGGGCAAAGATACTCAAGAGGAAAAAGTGATGTGAATTAATGTGAATTTTGGCACAAAAGCAAATGAATGTACTTGGCCATGAAGGCTGGAAAGTAAAACCTGCCCATCAGCTCCAGGTGGCTGTTCATGGGCACCTCTTAGAAGCTGTGGGCAATGGAAAAGTAATTCTGGGAGAGCTCAGTTCTGCGTAAGGTGGGGCAGTTGCCTCCTCTGAAACTGAAAAGGGTGAAAAAACCCTTTTGCAGAAATTCTCCCCAGACAGCTCTCCAGAATGGCTATTGTTTCAACTGAATCAATATCAACAGATAAGGAGCCCTAATACTTTGAAAATTCACAATTAATTGGCTCTAGAAGTAAAGAAATTAAGTCAGTGCTCAGTCCAACAAAGGCCTTAATTCTTTTCACATCTGATCATCAGTGGCAAAACTACTGTAATAAAGAATTTACCTTCTGGATACTTGTAATTAGCAGTGACATCCACACGGGAGTTGGTGCCCACTGCTTTGGTGCTGATAAATTTTCCAATCTTCCTGGTATCAGAATAAATTCTCTCTTTTCTTTTCTTGCTATAACGAATCCAAGTAACACAGTCAGCATTCACTGCTGCAAACACAAATGGGCTGTCGTAATCCAGGTTCACATCTCCTTCTTTAATGGCTTTGGTGGAGGCAGGACCACACTGATAGATGCCTGTATTAGAGAGGGAGAAGTTGAACAACATAAATCCTCATGCTGACAGCAGGAGGGAGAGGCACTCACTGCACAGACACATTTGGGAGAGGTAAAACAACATAAATCCTCATACTGACAGCAAGAGGGAGAGGCAGCCACTCCAAAGACACATTTGGGTCAAGTACTCTGTTTTTATGTCTGTCTAATATGGTAACAGCATGTGCAGAGATCCCACATGCACTTTCTATCTAAAGGTGGGGCTGCAGAGGAGGCTGGAAGGGAGAGCTACAGCTTCTGATGATGTGTGCAGTGGGAAGTGTTACACCCACCAAAGGCTGCAAGGCTGCAGGCAAAGCTGTCAGGGGAAAGGAGAGGAGAGGATGTGAGGGATGTGAATCAAGTCAGGACAGTCAGACTTCAGAGATGGGAATCAACAGTGCTGGGTGTCCATTGAGAAGAACCAGGAAACTGAATTTGTTAAACCTGGTAGTGAGGAATGGGCTTGTGTGATGTGAGGAGCTAAGACGAGCAAGGGTGAGATAAGTGAACTTAAGATGTGCTGGCTTTTGTGCAGGCAGAGAATTGAAATGATAAAAGGAAGAATTGTTATGCTGGTCAGCAATCCAGAGGCTGACAGAAAAGCTCCTACTGGAGATTTATGTGCGTATTGCTTTTCTTGTGCACTCAAATTAATGCTATGTCTACAGGGAATACATAGAAGAGAATTGTCCAGAAATTTCCCTGGCAATCTTTAGGAGTAACACTATCTACAGGTTTTTTAAATTTACAAGTGTTACCTTTGCTTTTTTCCTGGGGTGTTGCATCCAGAACCTGCCATCCATCATAAAAAGAGCCGAGGTCTCTTCTAATGAACCAGCTTTCATTCCAGACATGGAAATTCCTGTAAGGGAGGTAGAATGTGGAATATCTGATTCGTACAGTGCAAGAAGTAATCCTAATTGAGTGAAAACTCCTCTGTGGAGAGAGAAGCTGCTTTACTCCTTACATGAACACCTGCTTCCTCTTTTTTGCCAGCTTTTTGTGTTATACCTCTGAGAAATGTTGGGATGTTATGAAAAAGAAATGTTAAAAGGAAAATAATTAATTTCAGAGTCAATAATTCAATATTGGACATTCCTGGACAAAAAGCCAAAGGTCTTGTGTGGAGTTTTATATCACTGAGAGAATGAGGTCAGGGTGGTTTTTCAGGAGCATGATTCTAGATATTTTAATTAGTGGGGAATATAATGGAAGAAATATGAAAGAAATGTGTATATTTACCACACACTGTCTTCACTCAAGTGCAGGTTGTTTCCAGACATGTCAATGTACTTATCAATACTCAGATTTAGGTTCTTGTCATGGGCAGAGTTGAAGTTTGTAATAACACGAGTAGGTATTCCCAATTGAGTCAGTACTGCAATACACAATACCATAAAAGCTCTGTAAACCTATTTTGCAGACATTTAGAAAGTGTTTTTCTTTGTCAAACAGTCGAGTGTATGTTTTTAGTGGTGAAACAAACCCTCAGAAATTTCCCTCCAGCTATGAAGCAAGTCACAGTCATTGTGCAAAATGGCTTAAAAGACACTTTGACTGACATGACATTCTTGGCTGTCATGCCCTTTTTAATAAGAGTTTGGTTCACCCATTTATTTTAATCTTTGATTCTTCATCCTGCTCTCTCTCCCAGTTTCCCTGTTTGTTCCTTGTTTCTTTTTCCACGTACAGAGATACGCCTCTCAATCTTCCTTTGTGTTTTCCCCAAAGAGGTTCTTGTGTCTCAGAGCAGCTCTTACTGGACACTGCTAGCATTAAATGATTTTTCTGACTTGCAGCTCCCTGTACAGGTCCTCAGAATTGTGACTTGTTCTTTGTGTCACCAGCAGGTAAGATACAGCCTAGAAAACTGGGGACTTAAAAGAGTACTGGTTTTCTTTGAATCCTAGCTTTGAAACAAGAAACCTTGCTCTTTTCACCAGCCCAGCCTGGAAAACCCCTTTGTTTTTTGTTTGATTACTCACAAAGCTGGCATGCCTTACTACAACCTGTAAACTGAAGGATTAACCCTTCATACATGGAGAGCAGAGGTTCTTCACTCTCCCTGTCAGAGCTGAAACAGCTTGAACGTTATTGTCACAAAGCCCAGACTGCAGAACTCGTCGTGAGCTGCCTCTGTAGTGTCATTTCTGTCACTTCCACCTGTCCCTGTGTACCTGTGCACGTGACTCCTGCAAAGACCCAGCACTGGCCGTAGCGGACGGGTCGGTACCGGGCCCGGTACCACTTCCGAAGGATGGTCACGCTCCCGCTCCAGCGCAGGGGGTTTGTCCCTGAGCGGAACCTCCCGCTCCACTTCCCTTCCACGACTCCTTTCTCATCGTTGCTGTTAACCTGAAAGAGTCCTTCTCATGAGAGAATTAAAGTATTTACAGGAAAAGAGAGAGGGAAATGGTTAGAGGTGACCCTGTGTGGGTAGCACTGTTCTCATTGACTGGGTTCACATATTCAGAATATTTTAATCTTAGATAGAATTTTGTCAGCTCAAAGGCCACAGGTGGATCAAACCTAGACTAGATAGTAGAATCTGGTGATTCAAAACGGCCTCATTTTCAGTAGAAGTGGTCCCAAATGTACTGGCTGACACCTGTTTACCTTTTCTCTGTTTCATCTATTGATCTCACTTCCTTGTATGTCATTACTCTGTGCATTCATGTTGCTTCACATTCTCAAGTGATTTATGAAAGCCTTGAGAAATCCATCTTTTCTCTGAATGTGCGTTTGTTGCAAATGTGCAGAGAGTATTTACAGCTTGCCCAAACTTGTTAGATGTGGTTGCATATATTTGTGCACATCCTGTGTAAGTATCAAGTGTGGTGGTACAGGATGCAGTGAGTTATTTTTAATTTTTTTTCTTAATTATTTGTACTTAGAGTAATTTTGTACATCTGAGTAAATAACTAGCGTTATTTACTTTATGTTGAAGCTGAGAATGCCTAAAATGAGTGCTGTCCAAAGGACTGAAAAATAGCACAGCTGTAAAGGAGGAATCTCAGCTAAGGAATATGATGAGGCATGTATTATTTATAAAGTGGAAAACCTTTCAGCTGCCTAGTTGTGCAGTTATGTATTTGTGAAGATGGGTGTGTGCTGAGAAGTTGTAACTATTTGTCGCAGGAAATGATAAAAACCTCACTGAACAAACATTCCTTAAGTGAAGAATGCTAAATTCAGACATTAAATGCAGCCAAACCAGCACTGGTTTTCCAAAATATTTTGTGCTTCTCTTGGTGTGTGATAACTTAGCAAGTGATTTCTGAATAGACAAAGGCTTTCCAAACTAGTGAAAAGATCTAATGGACTGAAAATCTTTTAGGAAAATACATCTGAGGTTTGATGTTCCTCAGAAGTTCTGGGAATCATTCCTTCAGTCTTGAGCAAACTTTTGGGAAGAAGAATAAATCTCCATTTTACCTATTTTGTAGCTATTTTTTTGCTTGGCTACACCTATAAAACACTGAGGAATTCACCCCCAACTGAGGCCAAGCATGAGTGTGGATTGGGGTTCTGTGGGTGGGTGCATTTCCAGCTGTAAGTGCTGGATCCCTTTACCGTGGCGCTGATAACCCTGCTCACATAGACAGGGCTGTCCCTCTTGGAGACGTCCACAGCTGGGTCCTCACGGTGGTTCAGGCTCCGATCCAGAATGGCCAGAGAGATGTCAAGGATGCCCTCTTCAAACTGGAATCAGAACAAGCAATACATTAAAGGCTAATTTCGTAAGAAAACCCAAGGAAAAGCTCCTCACCTAGTTTCCTTCTCCGAGCATGGGAGGAAGATGTTGGGAATAGAGGTGTTTTCTGCACTGTTCAAGAAAATCAGGCCAAGAAGAAAACATAACCATTAAGCTGCCAACTCTCCATAGTATTTTCAAGATGTCTGTGAGCACAGTGTGGGGCTGTGGCCACTGGCATTCATAGGACATTGCGTGGCCTGGTGGCACAGACAAGACCATGGGGTTGGGCTCAGAAGGGGGCACACCCTCCCACATCCTGCCATGCCCCCTCAGGCACCTGTCTGTCACGAAAGCTTTGCTCTCATGGGCTGCCTCCACCTCGTATCAGGTGATCTGAACTGAAAGAAACCCACAAAAATAATTATTGTGGATTAGGGTCACTGAGATGTCGATTGGGCCCAGAGAATGCCCCAATGCTTGGCTGGATGGATGTGGCCAGGCAAGGATAGCCCTTGAGCTCTGAGACAGAAAGGAGCTCTGGCCTTGTTTCATTTATCAGTGTAAAAGCAGCCACAGGATCAGGAGGATCAATGGAAATGCTGTCTGCAAAAGCTGGTGCAGTTGGAGGGCATGAAGTGGCCAGGAATGGTTCTGGCTGGCCTGGGCAGCTGCAGGATGGCTGGAGATGGGCTGTAGTTCTGACTGTGTTTGCAGAGGTTACACTTGGAGGGCCAAACTGATTTTCAAAAATTCCAACATGAGTTGTTTCACTTGAGTACATTTGGGGTATCCTTTTAGTGTCTTCTGCCCCATTACTGAACAGATTGCATAAATATTTACATACACTGGCTTTGCAATACCCAGTGGCTTTCTTTGCTCTCTACAAGGGTCAGAAAACAAATACAGTTGTACCATTTTGTGTAACAGGCAAAACAAAACTAAAATTATGCTTTATTTCTTTTATTTCTGTATGACCACATGCCACACAGGGGAAATGATCCTGATGCTGCTGTGATGTAATGATAAATGAGATACATATCTGCAGGAAAATCTGAGTGAGGAATATTGAACTGTTATACTATGAGAGAATGATTTTTTTTCTCCCCATGAGTCTATTTACCCACTACTCTTATTTTGAAAGTTCTGGAAGAAGTGGTGCTGTTTACCTGTCCATAGTTCCAAGCTTCTTCTTGAATATCTTTCTCCACTCCCTGAAATATGATTCCACTGTCATTCAGAACATACTCCTGTCGCTCCTTTTCATTAGCCATGTAGACATCATCATCTACAAGCAGAAAGAGACATGATGGCTGGAAGGAAATTGTTTTGCTGTAACTGAAAATCTCAAATAGAGGCCAGTGCTAGGGATCAGGTGAAGCTGCCCATGTATTCAGGCTTAGGACTCTCTGCTACACCTCTGTAACCATTTAGAGAGTGAGTCAAATAAGCATGAAATTCCATTCAGGGGAACTGACTGTGTTCCTATCCGTTCAATAAGTGCAGTATGTGTCTTACTGGTACATGTTACTTGTTTTACAACTGAATGCAAGAATCAGAAGAAAAATCAGAGGAAAAAAAATTCTGTAATGAATATTTGGAATATTTACTACCTTTGATTTCTTGTCCTACAAGCAAGAATCTGGGTCTTTTATGCCTTGCAACACTGAAGAAAGGACAAGAACTTGATCCTTGAAGTTGAGCAAAAAGCCAACTTTCCCCATGAGTCTATTTCAGGTAGCTGTGACTGTCAGGTACAGACTTTACTGTGACACCCAGATTTCCAGGCTGAAACCATGAGTTATTTGAAGGATGTGATATGTCAGAGCATACCTGGACACCAGGGATTGAAGAGTAGCACAAACTGGCCCAGGACTTTGGAGGAGACCTTGTTCCCAGCCAGGACCTGGAGCTGGAGTTTGTATCGTCCGATGACAGCATCGGCTGGGCTGAGGATGGTGAAGTTCAGGCAGCGAGGCTCACTGGGCTCTTGGGTTGCCCTCCAGCCACTGGCACCCTCCTCAGAAAGGGTAAATATGGCCTTGGTCTGCTGGGATTCTGCTGGAGATGGTCCTGCCAGAGAGAATGGATGGACTGGGGATGGTGGTTTGTGAGAGGTAGAGGTGAATTATGTGTGGGGCACCAAAATAAAGATAATGTGCAGTGTTGCACGGGTGTCCCTAGGAGCAGAGATACAGCCTTGGCTTTGGAATGAGGATGGCTCCTGCCTTCCTTTTAATTATTACCTTAACTTGCCTTATTTAATGATTTAATGATTAAAATTATTAAAATTATTTAATTATTACCTCTCTTGCCTTAAGGTATAGATCAAACTTTAAAATGGGAACTCCTAAGCCTAAAAGGACAAGGAATCCTGAGTGAACCAGGAATGTTTCAAGAATGGGCCATGTAGACCTGTAAGGCACAAGTATTTTGGAGCTGGAGGAACCTGGATACGAGATGACTGTGATGGGGAGATTACCTGTGCTTGCAATAAAGGTGAAGTTGTCCCAAGATTGCACTGTTGTTTTGAGGTTCAGAGAGATGTTGAAGGGCTGCCCTCTCCTCAAGATTACATCTGTGCTGCTGTAATCAGAGGTGTGGTGTGCAGCTTTATTTAGTTTGGATTGCCAGTTGACTTTTCCTATTTTTAGGGCTAGAAAGACATAAGACATGGTAATTAAAAACATTTTCCTTCAGACTTGTACACCTTTTCATTGTGTCTAATCCACTAATTTTATTTTATTTATATATAGCTGGCATTATGTGCTATAGGGAAAAAGAAAAATCCATTGTTATTAAAAATTGAAAAAAGGCCAGGGAGTTAGAGAAACAGCTAAAAGATGAACCCTTTTCTGTAGAGTTTGTTCAGAAAGAGAAACAAAATTCAAAAATTCAAAATTCAGAGAATTTATCTTTGATTTAAACAAAAAATCAAGATTTTTGTGTTTAGGTAAAACTTTGTTAAAGTCTGAAGAGACTGTTCTATTCCTTGTGTTCCTGCTCTTTTTCTGTGGTGGTATCTAGTTCCCACAAAGCTTTACAGATTTATAGAAAGAAATATTAAAATTCTCATCAGGAAATGCCAGGCTGATTCTGAAAACACTGCCTGACAGATGATGGCTAGAAGGTTGGTATCTTCAGCGTGGAACTTGCTTGTTATCTTCTCACATATCTTGTATCTAAGTTAATTTACAGTCTTGTAGCTTGAAGCTGGGTGTTATTTCACACTCTGTTGGAAAAAGATTACAAGCAGAGGAGTGGCATATCTCAAGGCAGTGCTATGGGTTGCTCTATTGTATCATGATAGGTTGCCCAATTATGAAAATGGGGCACTGAAACTCAGATTACAAAAGCTTCAAGCTTTCTCTTTCCTTGATAAATTAAAAAATTCTCACAGCAACAAACAAAAACAAAGCAGAAAAATGCAGATTCCCCTATGAAAACAGGTGTTTGGAAAGTGCTCTTTCCCAGTATGATATTCCAGAGGAGTTTCAGGAGAAGAAAACCTCCTGCTCTGACTAGAGTTTGTTAAGCCCGTGCAGAATAATTGTGCTGTAAGCAACATTTCCATCATTTCACTGAACCAAGAAAGGGGCTCATGTCTGAGACAATCCATAGAGTTCTACTATAATAATAGAGAGGATGATATTTCAGTTTTCTGTTGTGTTTGCAGCACAGAATTATATTTTGTGAAGGCTTGATAAAAGTGTAATTATACTCATTTTTCAGCTTTTTGGAAGGAATGTGCATTTCCAAGGCACACTCCAGGCAGTAAAGGCCTGGAGCAAGTGACTTGTCTGTAGTCTGTGTACATAAGCATATGTGAGTGTTTTCAGTTAAGGGTTTTGCTTCAGATGTGTCACCTGGAGACAAAAATTCCATTTCTGGAATTTGGCAGGACTATGATGTTTGAGTCACATGATGTGAAATGCCTGGAAAGCATGTTGCTTGCATCATCACTTCATTTTCCTGGCTTAAACATGTGTAATTGAAAGGGACCTATGGACAGCATCATTCCTAATATCAAGTCCTTTAATTTAAGAGTGACTTAGAAGGTGTTTCTGAAGGGAGTCAGGGAGAAGCTGAACAAACCTTGGAGTCAGGGTTTGAAAAGGAGTCAGTTTGTCTTGCTGCACTTTATCCATGTGTATCCTGAATGCCCAGGCTCTGCAGGGCTGGGGGCACCACGTGTTGTGAGCTGTGCAGGGATGCTGGAAACTGAGAGCATTTTGCACATTTGCAAATAAAAATGTCATGCATAGAGGATTTAATGGCAACTGAACCACGGGGTTGATATTAGTGGGGCTCTGATGCTGAAAGATCTAAACAGTGTTGCTAAAGACTGTCAGAGTGGAATGTCACAGGCAAGGACAAGATGTCCAACAGAGGAAGAGGGGAAGTGGGCAGAAGTAGGAAAGATAAGGCAGTGGCTAGCATTGATTTTCTCTAACAATTTACTGCATCAATAGTTTGATTTGCCTTGCAAAGTTCATGGCTGCACAGGCATTTCTAGAGAATATGTGCAGGAGATCAGAAAGAAAAGTTCCCTGTATGGGGCAAGAGCACAGTAAAGCTTGATGCCAGTCTTTTGTCCACATGAATCTCAAATTTATCCTTGTTTTGATCTTCACAGTTTCAATTTCAATCTTAAAATTTCTTTTTCTTCTTTCAGTGCCTGTGAGGAAAACTTATTTGCTATAATTCTGTCAGTGTACAACTGGCCAAAAAATTTGTTTGGGTGTCCATCCTGTAATGGACAGACATTGGGAACATGCTCAGAAGGAAAAGCCTGGTGGTCCCTGCTGAAGATGCTGACCATGGTGCACACAGTGTTCTCTGACTTTGACTGAAAGCTGGAGCTCTAACAGGAAAACATGTTTAGGTTAAAGAGTCTGTATGTGAGCATTCCATGGTACATGTGAATAACTCGAGATCTTTGCAGTCAGCATGAGAGTGAGCACAGGGAGTGCAATCCCAGACAGACAAGCAGCACTCAGCTTGCAGAGCCCCTCTTGGGAGTCAGAGGCCACCAAGTGACCTGACTTCATTTGATCTAAGAGCCTGGGATTTTCATGTAGTAGTTTGATGCCCCAATCACCAGCCAATAGTTAATTAGGTGGCTGCAAAAGCACTGAATAGAGCAGTTAATTGATATGATAGAAAAATATTTTCTTACTCTGCTTTTCTGTGTTACTGGGGGAAAAAAAAAGGTTCAAGAACCATGATAATAAAAGAAAGAAGAAAAGCAGTTCTAATAGAAAAACCAATAAATACACTTAATCTAAAAAAGCAAAGTTCCTGAGAGAGCAGCTAGATGTAATTTATCTTGTTCCTCAGCAAATATTGCTCATCTGGTTTGGAAGAGGGATGTCTGGAGCCATCAGGCTGGATGAACTTACCTGCCATAAGGATTCTTTCTTCTTTTCCACACTTGTGCGTAGCTCAGGTTATGGTTACAAAAGTGTGCAAGAGCATTCTAAATCCTCTTCCACCAGCACCAGTAATGAAAGGCTCAGGACTGGACTTGGCTACTTTGGCTGGAGTTTATACAAGCTGGGTGTGACCTGTGGTTGGTAGCTACTGTTTTTGCAGTGATATCCTACGTGAGCATCCACTGATGACTGCTTTAATTGCACAATCTTGAATCCAATTATCCTTATGTAGAACTGGTGAATGACTGAGGAAAGATGATAATCAATATTCTGGCACTTTAGAGAGGAAAGCATCTAAAATTTGGTCTAATGAAGGAAATATGAAGTAGACAGAAGCAACTTAATTTTAGATGGTTTAGTTTGTGTCAGTTTAGGTTTTTGGGGACTGTATGTACAGAGGGCAAGCGTAGACTAATATACCTATGGTACAGCGCAGCTATGTGGGACATGGAGTGATCTAAGTAGATTTATAATAATTAGTGTTACTGCCAGAAGCTTTTTTCCCCAGTTTTTCTTTTTTTTTTAAAGACATCTGTCCGAAGATCTTCCACATAACTACATATAATTCGTTCTGTCTTTGCCACAACATTATTGTAATAATGCTTCCTTCTCATTACCTGTTTCTGACATGATTACCTATAACCTGCATTTCTTCTGTCAGGAGCAGCACTTGCCAGGGAGGGGGCATTGTTGTGCAGTCAGCTGTGGTCGGGGACTTGTGTTAAGTAAAGAGAAGTGTTTAATGGCTGCCTCTCCTTCTAACAATTTTTCTTTGTAGTTTGGTGTTCATCATACATGCACATAGTTTCTCTGTAGCTGTTTGGCATGGCAAGGTTGGTTGGGCCCCGGAGGAAGCTACAGAGCTGCTCTTCTGGTGTGAGCCCTGCCCACTGTAATTACAGGCACTCTGCTCCTGCAGCTCCCTCCTGCCCTCTCCTCCCTCATCCTGTGTAACAGCTTATCTAGAAACATGTCCTGCCAATTTGTCCCAAGCGTAGGTTGCAGACTGCTCTGGACTTCCAGGGGACTGTAATGAGGAGTGAGTGGTGTCAGGAGAGGGGATAATATCTTATTTTCCTCACCTCTACATTCTGCCTTGTATCTTTTTTGCAGTGCTGTCTTCTGTTTTGTTTCCACTTTCTTATCAAGATTGCCGGGAACCAAAAAGGCAAATTAATTGCCTGCAGTTTAAATATATATATTTTAAAAGGGAATCTAAAGGGGTTTTTTATGGTTTCTTGTGGGTTTTCTTTTTTTTTTTCCCCTGTATAAATCTGTGATTATATCTGGATCTCTCAGACTGAAATATTAACTGTCAGACAAAAATGCCCGTGTCCATAACTCCTGACAGCTCTTTTTTGGCTTATTAATTCTGCCTTAGACTTTTTGTAAGTCACACAGCAAGTATAACTCTTCAGGCTTGGCAGAGTTGTTTGCACACCACGATTGCCCCACATCCTGCTCTGAGGGTGACCTGGCAGCTCCTGTACCTGGTCAGTCATTACCTGTCACAACAGCCCTGGAGAGCTGCAGGAACAGGGAATCCTTACAGCTGCTTGTAGGTGGGTTTCAGGGGAGACCTGGTACCTGGAAATGCTGGGATTGGGAACCCACAAAAGAGGCTTCTGTCTGCAGACACTGACAAGTGTGAGGTCTGGGCTGCCCTGAGTGAGCCACGGGGAAGGTTTGAAGACAAATGTGTTCCTTGTCCTCAGTGACCTTACACTGGTGGCAAAGAAGAGTTATTTAGCCTGTGTTGCTGGGCTGCCACACTATTGCAAAACCCTCCCCCTGCTCTGTGGCACCTGGGACTCTGTCAGGCTGCATAAGAATTGAGTTGCTGTTTTGAATATGTACACGTGTTCCCTGCTGTGTGACAGGACTGTGCCCACAGGCTACACAAACACTGCCAAGGACCCCAAGCATCACTTTTCCCAGCCTTCCTGGGCTTTTTTCCTCCCCATTCGTGAAACTATAGGTGTCACAAATACAGAAATTAGGTGAACAGTGGAGGAAATGTTGCACTCTTCTAGGTTAGTGGCTTGTGAAATGAAGAAAAAAGAACTTTTCCTCAGTCTTGTGATTTCTCATAATACCCCCATGGAATGTATAAATCATTACAAAACAATACAGTTGAGAATGATTTTTATTTATTGCTGACAATTAGAATGTGGTTGAAAAGAGATTGTATTAATTATCTGAAGGAAAAGTCAAAACTGGGAGCTTAACAGAATGAGATTTGAAAATAGTGAAACTATTTCTAAAAAGAAGGGGCTTCATTTTTTTCTTTTGTCAGGGGGTGGGAGGGAAGAGAAATACAATTAGAGACTAAATAATTAAGCACCATGACAGCAGACTTGATTCTATTGCAACATAAGAGGTCACTTATTTTTGTGCAAAGTTCCTTTCTGCCACCACTGTCCTACAGAGAGGAGACTGTCTTGCTGTATTTATGCTGAAATGGAAGGTTGATTCCATCACATTATGCAGGTGCTACTGCAATTGTTACAAATCCCTTAACGTGTGAAAATTTGTCACAAGAGAAGTCTACTTGCAGCTGTAAGGGCCCAACCCTCCGAGGTGTGAACTCAAAATAAATTTTTGATCTCTCCCTCGGTGCCAGTCGCGCCAAACTGAAAAAAAAAAAGAATAGAAAAAGAAAAAAAAAATTAGTTCAGGCTTGCATTGTCTTTTATGCAATTCCCAAGAAACAGAACTGCAGTCACTTGAGACCTAGACTTGGGTTTTGAGAATTACTTAGGGTTTGAGGCTTTGTGTAGACTAAGAAATGAGAAAGGACAGTACCATCTTTATTTACTCTCAAATGGAATTATGGCAAAGAGAGGTGCGATGTCACAGCTCCATCTTAGGGCTGGATGCAAATTTGGATCGTCAGCACAAACTCAGAATAGAAAAACTCTGATGTCAAAGGTCAGTACACTGTCCAATGCCTGCTTGGTTTATATCCATTTTGGCAATAATGATTTTTCTAATGGCCATTGTGCTTTGGTTTGTGTCTCCTTTTGGCCTAAATTGGCTTAGTCTTTTGCTGGAATAATGTTTTCCTTGTTTTTATGGATTATTAAGTCCAAATAGTTCCACAGCCAAAGCAAGTCAGGCTGTTTTACAATAGGAGAAGCCTTAGGAAATACAAACTATTACTCAACACTGTGCTGATCCCTAAAGCAGCAGAGTCTGGAGGAAAAAAACCCCAAAACCCAAAAGAACAATTTGCTTTTATGTTTTGAAAAGGCAAGTTTTTTCCTGCTTTAAAGGAGAGCAGAGCAACTTTTTGTTTGGGCTGAACCAAGGGGAGTGTCTGACTTGTTTGCTTTAGCCTAATTATCTTTGTAGTATCAGGGTATTTTATATGAAAATAAAACCAGAAAGCCAAACTGTAGAATAAGTTGCAGAGAGACAAAAGAATTTGACATGTGCATTTGCTTTCCCAGGAAAGAAGAATGTTAGCAAGTTTGAGTTGTCAAAGAAGTTCTACGTGGGAAAAAACGCCACATGATTAAGGAATCATATATCTATAGATATTGGTGGCATTTTTGTTTTCAGAAATAAAAAATATAAAAAAGACGAGTCAGGTGTGGGGTTTTTTTTTCCTTCTTTCTGTCTGAGAAATGAGAGATGCTGTTGGTCATGTTGGAAGCAGGGAATGTTTGCTGCAGCTTGCACTTACTTTATCTTGACCTGTTGGTTCATCAGAGTCACCAGCAGCACACAGCAGCTCACGGGCTCGGGCAGGGGGTTGGCGTAGGAGATCTCCAGAGACACAGCTTTGTTCACCACAACCCTCCGGGGCAGCTGAGGGACAAAACACACCTCTGATCACTCTGCTTTGTGCTTTCCTGCAGTCAGAATCCAGTGGAGCTGCAAGTGGCATTTAGCTGACAAACATTCACTTTCCTAATGCTTGAAGCTGCATGTGGCTTAGCTCGATAGGGATGTCCAGCTGTCTGCAATATTTTGTGCATAATTCCAGTGAAATAGAACCCTAGCTACACAGACATGCCCCTTCAAACCTGCTTGATCTTTTGGTTGCTGAGTGCCTTTTTTTTCTTTTTTTTGGCACACCATTGGTTAGGATTAAAGTGCTAAAACAATATAAACTGGCTCTAGCACTGGTTAGAATTAAGGGTTTAAGTTTGTATTTTGGCAAAGTTCTTTAAGGACAACACAAGCACTTGCCAATACATGGAATGAAAACAAGTACTGTGGAACATAAGGCAGTAGCTTGTGACTGGGAAGAAAAGAAGGTGTCAGAGCTGTTCTGAAGAACGGGGCAGATTCAGGCCAAGGTTCAGAACTGGCCTCTCATATCCTTGCACTCTCAATTCAAGCAGGCAGAATTTTAGAACAACATCTGAAATGGCAGCCTGAAAGTAATGCATTTATCCCCAGATTCTCATCTTAAGATCTGAGCTCCAGAAAGACATTTTAGCATCTGTTCAGAACATCAGGGAGAAAATTTTTCACCTTAATGATGATGTTTGTGTCCTCTAAAATGATTGTCTTCTCCACCAGCAGCTTCAGCCCGTGCGTGCGCATGACTTCACACAAAGCAGTAACTTGGATCCTTTTGTCAGTAGTCAGATATTTTCCATAATGAGTATAAGGGATCTTTACCCGGATATGCTTCCCTAGAATTCAGGCACATATTTAGGAAACATTACATTTTCAAAGCAAGCTAAAGAAAAAAAGAGTTATAGTGAGGGGTTTTATTAATTACTCAAAAGAAAAAAGATGGCAGTGGAGTTTGTTTCTATTTCCTTCTTGTGAGACTGATTGTGTTATTTCCCTCTTCTGGTGATCCTTGCCTACTTTAACTCACTTGACCCTTACAGTTTTGAATAGAGGATTTTGGCCTGAAACTGAGGAAGTCTGCTCATCTGAATTTCACTGGATTCCTGACCCTTTGTATTTCTTATGATTAGAGGTATAACCATTTTAATCTATTCTCTCCTTATATCCTCTTTATTTTACCTCAGTCAAGAAGAAAGTTTGGGTCAAGTTTCACAGAGTTCCTTTTCAAGTGACCTGGTCAGCTGCTCATTGTAGTCCTACAACTTTTCTGCTGTGTGTGGGAAAAATGTTTATCTTTGTAGCCCCTGGGGATGAAAAAGATCTCTATAATAATTTCAATAGTCTTGACTCTTCAAAAGAGAGACAGAGTTTCACTGTAACTTTTAAACTTTTCCTAGTTGATTTCTTTTCATGTGTTACCTGATGAGTGCCAGAAGACACACATTAGACTTTTTTTATTTGTTAAGAGAAGATGTGTTCCCATGTAATAATCACCACACACACACATGCATATATATATATATGTAAAAACCATGACACACACACCTAGTGCTGCTTCTGGAGCTATAACATAAGTGTAGCCTCCTATGTAACATTTCATGAGACATCCAATTAATCCTTGAACTAGTGATAATTTTCAGAGGCAAAAGAAATAATGTAAAATGTACTCATAAACAATGCTACCACCAGGCGGAATGAGTAGATGCACTACAAAACTGATATAGGTATGATACTGATGCTTCTTCCTTCCAGTTGCCTTCCTGTGGCTAGGAACAGAGCTATATTGGCTCCTTAGGGATGTTAAAAGTTACCTTGTTTAGGACCAAGCTCCACAGAGGTGGCTGCCTTCAGGATCTCTGCCACTGCTCTCCTCGTGTAGAGGATGGTGGAGGCACTCATGTCCACCCTCACGCTCTTGCGGTCGGAGGAGAGGTTGTTGAGGACCAGGATTAGGTTAATGTCTTTGCCAAAAACTGGAGGTTCAGCCAGCTTGAATTTCCCAGCAATTCCAGGGTTTCTCATTGTCTCTGAGGATCTTGCCCCAGGAGAGTCTGTGCGTCCTTCTGTGATGTTTGTTCCCAAGATCTTAGCCAAGGCTTTTCTATAGACTCGTCTTTCCTCAGGAGAACCTGGTGGAAGCAGAGAACCAAGTAAAATTCTACTTTTGGTGCAAATGCACTTCCTCAGTGTAAAGGTGTTCAGACCAATACAGGGTATCAGCATCACTCAGAAATGTGCCATACCTAAAAGCTCCCTGTATCTTCATTAAGCCTCCATTCAGGTTTTTCACAGGGGATGTACCATTACAAGGTGAATAAATCAAAATGAAATATGATGCATTTGTATTTGTTTAGGAGTGAGATTTCTTTTTCTCTGGTCAGAACATGCAGTAGTGTGGTAAGTGATACCCTGCTGATCTGATGACAGCCAGCCTCTGTATTAAATAAGGTTGCACTAAAACACTGAGGAGTGACTCCCTGAGGGTTTGGGTAGAAAAATGTATTTTATAGCCCTGTTTTGTGTATGCATTAAATTTTACACTTCCGTGGAAGGGACTAAAATATATTTTGTATTGTCCCTTAATAAGGAAGCTACTGAATACATAAACCCAGAAATATAATACCCATTGTATTAAGAAAGTAATCTGAGCACTCTGGCAGAAATATTTTCTGAAGGCAGGGGAGAGATGTTGCCCATTGTAGCTTCCCACCAAGGATTCAGTAGGCAATAACAGGAGATCATTTGTGCTAATTCCTCTACCTTCTGGATATTTGTAGGTAGCAGTGACATCCACACGGCCATTGCTGCCCACAGCTTTGGTGCTGATAGACCTGCCAATGATTTCAGTGTCACAATAAACTCTTTTCTTAGTCCCATCATTGTACACAATCCATCTGTTGCAGTCGGCGTTCACCTCTGAGTACACAAACAAGGTGTCGTAATCCAGGTCTACTTCACCTTCTTTGATGGCTAAGACAGATGCAGGGCCACACTGAAAAATTCCTAAAATGTGGGGGAAAAAAAGAAAAAAGGTTAAATTTTATTAGCTGCATTCAGTTTGAAGAAGGACTCTTAAATCAGGCCGAGAACTTAGGCTGTTACCTCTGCTTTGTTCTTGTGGAGTTGCATCTAAAACCTGCCACCCACTGTATGATCTTCCCAGGTCTGGGCGAATGAACCAGCTTTCGTTCCAGACATGATAATCCCTGGAGACAAAGAGCAATGTCTAAAAAGCACAGTAATACAGAGTCATGCAAGCTTCCAATTGGAGGAGAGTAGTGAATTTTTTTTAAAAAAATTCTGAACTCTACAGTGAGACACAAACTGTCAAGCTACAGTACCTCTTTCAAAGGACAGATTTACTGCCTGCTTTTGAGGTATAGACCTCAGGGCAGGGAGGGAGAAAATCATTAAGTAAGTTGTTTGTTTGTTTGTTTGTTTTCCAAATGGATGTCTGCAGTGCTAATTTAGATAGTTGTATCACATTTTGCCCACTCCGTTGCCTTTGTACTACTAGTGCTCATGTTTTTAAGTCTCCTAGAGCCTCTCTATTGTTGTTGGTGAGATGGAAGAAATTATATTTACCATGTGGAATCCTTGCCGATATTAAGACTCCTTCCAGAGCTGTCATAGTACTTATCGATACTCAGGTTTCTATCCACGTCATGGGCAGAGTTAAAATTTGAAACCAAACGAGTTGGAATCCCCAAGCACCTCAAAACTGAAATATATTTTATAAAAAAAACAAACGAGCAAGAAATACAACAGAACCCACACAGCTTTAGTTCAGTGATCACAAATACCTGAGAAACAAAGTGTCTAAATATTTTGTGGTTCTTCAGTGGTCTGCACAGCACTGTTCCTTTTATTGAAATTATTGCTTTGTAGTTTTGATAAAACCAGAGGTCTCAGATGCCTCCATGTCACCCCAGTCCTCCATCCTTACAGCTTACCTGTACACATCACACCTGCAAAAACCCAGCACTGGCCGTACTGAACAGGCCTGTAGTTGTCCTGACGCCATTTCTTGAGGATCACCACGCTGCCATCCCATCGGGATGGGTTCTCATGCGAGTGGAAACTTCCTTGCCACTTTCCCAGGAGAACTCCATTGTCGTTATCATTTCCATTGATCTAAAAGGAGGCCAGTGGACAGAATGCACGAAATGAACTGTCTGTAATGCACAGTATCCAGCTCATTCTACTGCTTAGGGTGCAGGTGGCTGAGTCCCAGTGGTGCTTTCTGCTAACTCATGTGGGGTTTTCCATTGCTCACCATAGAACTGATTACTCGGCCCACGTATTTAGGATCTCCCCTTCGTGACACGTCCATGGCTGGGTCCTGACGGTAGTACAGGCTCAGATCAAGCATGGTGAGACAGATGTTTAGAAGGTCTTGAAACTGTGATCAGATAAGGTACATTGTTAAGAAAATGGATGGTTTCACAAAGAGAATTAAAGGAGATTTTACTGCAGTTCCTCCTTTCGGAGATATCCCAGCCCAAAGGTGGTGGGGACAGTGGGGCACACTGTGAGCAAACCACAAGTAAGGCTACCCAGGTTATTACATAAACAGCAAATAATGGTAAGATAAATGCTGTAGGATACAGAATGAGAGTCCAAAGGAATTCCTTGTGACTTACCTGTCCATAATACCACCCTCTTGCTTCAATGTACCTTGCATTGCCCACAAAGATTATTCCATTTTCATTTAGAACATATTCTTGTCTCTCATTTTCATTGGACATGTAGACGTCATCACCTGAAAACCAAGTTGGGCAGGCTTAAAGCTGAGAATACCAGCAACCCTTCAGAAACATTTTTGTCTTGATTTAGCAAGGAGAAAACTTCTATTTGCAAAATGGAATTGTTACAGCTCCGTGAACAGGTGCAGTTCAGTGATAAAGTCTGTTTTTATATACGGCCAGGGAAGGTGTGGGGGGGTGAAAGAAGGATCCATACTATATTACTTAAATTTTTTCCCCTACTTTTAGTGTAGCCTTGTGTATTATCTAAACATCCCCTGTCTGCATATTGTGTCTTTGTGAGGAAGATAGACATAACCATAGCTCACCACATTTTTCTGTCTTCTCAGGGTAGTTAGAAGTGGAACAGATATTTGAAAAGAAGCACACAGCTGACATTTTTCTCTGTTTTCCAGATGTGTTTGTCTTGTTTTAAGATTCCTAAATGAAGACCTTTGCTTGCCTAATCCAAAGTCCTATCAAGAATGTAATTAGGATAACCTGCTCATCCATTCACTTGGAGTTCATTGTTCCTCATTGTCTTTCCAAGTTTATGGCACAGTATTTAGCTGCTATGAAACCTACTGGTTCTCACAGAGGTTTAGGTTGTTCTGGTCACTCTTCAGGTAGCAATTTCTGCTTGGCTCTGTTTTCAATTCTATAATGTTTAAAGATATTTTCTGAAAGGGTCAGGATTTCAAGAAATACATGCAAAAAGATCAGCTTTTCTATTTTATTGAATCAACTTCTTTACCTTCCTATAGCAACTTCCCATCCTTCCCTTCCTGCAAATAAAAAGATTGCAGATTATTTAAAAAATTGTATCATGTGATATAAATCTATTTTTGTGGTTGTTGTCCACACTTTTTAAAAATAATATTGTCACTGCTGATTCCTGAGGTTTTGGGGTAGCATGGACATGGAGACCTGTGTGCAGTTTCAGGTGCTGCACTTCAAGATGTGGACCAGTTGGAAAAAGTGGGAGGAGCACTAAGAATGCTCAGCATTCCTGAAAATCTGAAGTATGAATTAACTTTGAATTATTTAAGGTAGGTAGAAAATGGGGGTGAGGAATGGGGCAAGCATTGTAATCAATTCCAGAAATTCTTGTGAAGAGGATGGGACAGGGGGAAATAAAATCTATTCTTGGTGTCTATCATACGTAGGATAAGAAATTGTATATTGAAGCCCAAGCAGGAAAGATTTGGTTAGTTAATAGGATAAAGATCTAATAGAAAGGCTTGTGCTTTATTGGAGGGAATTGCCAGGGGAGCTGCTGGAGCTTCCCTAATGTCTGGTCATTAAGAAGGAATTCAAGACCTCTTAGGAATGACCTAAGTGCTGAACTGAACCTGCCTGAGAGTCCTGGTGTGGGACTGGATGACTTTCTAAGATCCTTCTAGCCCTGTGAGTTTATTATTCTGAGCAATCTAAATGTCCTTGCATAATCACTTGAAGAACATCTCTTTTTTTCCTAAGGATTATATGCTTTCAATAAACGCTTAGAGCAGCTATTTTTTTTATTACTATTTTTTGGTCCAGAAGATTTTTCATGTGTTCATTTATCCTAGTAACCCTTCACTGAACATGGTTTAATTCTTGTCATCTCATCCAATGGCATTAACATTTAAATCTGACTAACTGTTTTCTCTCATACAGCTTAATATTGCATTTTCCTTTTTCAGGGCCATTTCACTTTGGTTCTTGTTCTTTGATTAACAAGGGCTTTCACATTCTTCATGATTTCCAGGTGATAAGTCTGTCACTGAAATCATTGTTATTTCTCCCTAGAGGTGTGGTCTTATATCTCCTATTATTACATCTTATTTCTTCTCACCTTCTCCACTCTCTAAGGTCAGCCAGTTGTCCCAGCCCATCTGGGCATGGACAATGCTGTCTAATGTCAGAATGTCAAAGTCAGTGATGAACTATTTGATCTGAGTGTTTTTTCAGATGACACTTAAGGATCCACTCTCTTTTCTTCAATTCAGTATTTTTTCTTTCATCACTAGTCCTGGCTGTTTTCTTATAAGTAGTTCTGTATTGATATTACAGTTAATTAATTAATTTCTCTATTCCTCAGCTTAAGGACTAATCTCCCACCTGGAACCATATCTACAGACCAGATTTGTCATTTATCCTTTGCCAAGAAAATAAATTTCCCATTTCCCTTCTGCTATGACACTTACAATAGTGGTGACATACCCTCAAACTGAATCTGTTCCTGTTTTTCAGGATCAGGGAACTGTTGCACTCTGCAGAACTTATTCAGCAGCATCCTTCATTCAGCATTAAGGATATTCCCTTTTATCTGTCAATAGCTATTGCAGCTGGGAAATCTGGAGGACTCTTCTGCAAAATCATTAGTTTAAAATTGTAATGGGCACAGCTTAATTTTTCTGTTTTCATCTGAGAAGGGTTTGGTCTCTTGAGTACCATGGCCATTCTGGTATTCCAGTTCAGGAGCTGTCAAATATTGCTGTCCCTGCAGTGTGGTTTCCATCAATTACAAGTTACACACAAATTATTTTTCAGGGGTTTCTGTGGAGGTTTTTTCCCCTCAGGACTGTACAGAGATGGTCTGAGTTTCCTGAACATATTTGTATAATTATTTCTGTCTTCCAGGACTTGCTGAGCTAATTAGCAGCTTTTTTCATCTTGGCTATTGACGCATTTCTTGGTGGCACTTGACTAATACATGGTCATGCAAAAAAATAGTGGATGATTGTGGCTACTTTTCTTTTATAAGCTGTTTACTCACTGGGATGGCTAAGAGTTCTCTTAGCACTGGAGTGTCATGTTTTCAGGCTAATCTATGTTTCTAGACTATTGCATAGTTGCAAAATATGAGGTTAGAAATTTGCCACCTCAGCATTCTGCAGAAGAAATGCAGAAATGAAGTTTCTGAGCACCAAGAGATGTCCATTTTCAACCCAAACTGAAAAGATGGGAATTGGACAGGAGCCAGCAGTGTGTGTTTATAACCCAGATTGCCAGCCACATGCTGGGCTGCACCAACAGAGGGGTGGGCAGCAGGTTGAGGGAGGAGATTCTCCCCTTGGAC
The DNA here is from genome assembly GCA_013397195.1 of Hylia prasina. Classification (NCBI taxonomy): domain Eukaryota; kingdom Metazoa; phylum Chordata; class Aves; order Passeriformes; family Sylviidae; genus Hylia; species Hylia prasina. The sequence continues at coordinate 375,933 of VYXD01002038.1, read as the reverse complement.
TCTGTCTTTGTGAGGCACCACCTGGAACATTGCGTCCAGTTCTGGGGTTCTCAGCAGAAGATGTGGACCTGTTAGAGCCTCCAGAGGAGACCACAGAGCTGCACTGAGGTCTAGAGCCCTCTGCTCAGGACCCTGGCTGGGAGAGCTGGGGGTGTTCAGCCTGGGGAAGGGAAGGCTCCAGGGAGACCTCATTGCAGCCTTCCAGCACCTAAAGGGGCTTTAAAAGGAGGGGGAGTAATGCTTTACATGGGCTGAGAGTGATAGGACAAGGGGAAGCTATTACAACCTAAAAAGGGAGAGATTCAGATTAGCTGTTAGGAAGAAACTCTTTACCAGAGGGCAGTGATGTTTGCCCAGAGAAGCCCTTGTGCACAGAAAAAGTGATCTGCTCAGTTCTGAAGAGTCTGTGCTATAACCCCATTGAGCACATTTTGTTAGGGTACAAAAGGGGTGGGGTGGTGGCAGCAGCTTTTTAGTGTAGTGAAACCAGATCTCTGAGCACAGAGCTGAGATTTCAGCCTCTGGAGACCCAAAGAGGGAGCAGCTCTGTGCAGGTAGGAAAGCAGCAAGGTCAGCTGCGTTCAAGAGCAAAGGCAGTGGCACCTACCTGGGCACCAAGGGTTGAAGAGTAACACAAACTGTCCCAGGTATCTGGAGACGATCTTGTTCCCTGAGGTGACCAGGAGAGAGAGGTTGTATCGCCCGATGACAGCGTTGGCTGGGCTGGATATTGTGAAGTTCATGGCTCCAGAGTCGCTGGGTGCTTGGGCAGCACTCCAGCCACTGCCCCCCACGGCCTCAGAGAGGTTAAATGCTGCCCTTGTACGATGAGATTCTGAGGGGGACGGTCCTGCCAGAAGGAAGGAGTCACTGGTTTCCATTCCAGAGTGTGGTTTCAACATTAACCTCACACTTAAAATTGAGGATATTGGGGTGCGGGAAGCATCAAAAATAGAGGCAGAAAAATCTCATCTCTGAACAGAATAAGGAGAGAACTACAAGGAATGAATATGACAGTTCTCTGAGAACGTGGATGAAGCTATGGGAATGTTACCTATTTCAGTGAGAAATCCTAGGCTCTCCCCATTCTGCCTCGCTCTGTTGAAGTACAGGGTGATGTTGAAGGCTTGTCCTCGCCTCACAGTCAGCTCAGTGTTGGCATATCTGTCAGTGTGGTGGTTGGCTGCATTCACTGATGGCTGCCAGCTGATGTGTGTTGGGGTCAGATCTATAAAACACAAGAAAAGCCATGAAGAAGCAACTGGCATGAGGTCATTTGCTGTTCAGTGGCATGATGAGGTTACTAAGAACAATTACCTTTTGTGGGAGGAAGTACAACTTAAAAGCAGATGCCCCATTAAATTAAGTTTATTGGTCAATAATGGAAGTCTTTCCTTGGGTTTTGTTAAAGAGCCCTCATACAGAGTACTTATGTACTTCCTATACAGGGTTGGATGCTCTTTTACCACTGGACTTAAAAGGAAATTTACAGGGGCAAATTGGTGTCATTTCATAACCAGCACCAAAGAAAGTGGCCTGTAGCCCCTCTATGTTTTCAACATACATATTTTTAGGATCACAGGAATGGCAATTAGGACATCTGACTTTTCCTGCTTAGATCCTGATGCCATTTGGCCTAGATGCAAGGAAAAATGCATAGTTAGAGATCATCTGTCTTATATGGATGAACAAGAGGTATTTGAGGACATGCTGAAGCTTTTGACAAATCAGTCCATCTGTCTGAATCTAGCTCTGTTCAAAGTGAGAACTGGACCACTGGAGTTCCTGTTGTAGCAGGCAGTAACTTCATGTCATAGAGGAATTCTTGCAGTGTGCTTGGAGTTCTCTGATACTGGGTCCTTCTGCACATATGCTGTTATTATGGTCTGTGGTTTAAACCCCATAAAGTGGTTCCTGACACCTCAAATGCTAAACTGCCTTTTTGGCAAGCAAATATGTATATGATATGATATTCCTTGCAGATTATTTTCCCTTCCCTGTTTTGCTGCCGTGCTCAAACCTGAGCAGTTATGCTGTCTTTGGGAATGCTGAGAAGCACCTTCTGTGTTTATATCTGCCCTGGGAGACTCTTACAAAATACACCTGGAGCACTGTGTTTCAAGTTTTGACAAATGCTCAGGGCAAGTACCTTGGTGAAGACTCTTCTAAGTCATTTTTATTAAGGTCAGTGTCATAAATACAATGAGGTTGGAGGTGGGGGGGAATGGGGAGGATGGGGGCACATGACCACCACCATTTTAAATGGAAATCAAAAGAAAACAAGAACAACAACAAAAAGAATAGGATGGAAAGGATGGATTAATGCCTATGCAATATTATTGGAGGGATCTTCATACAAGCTTCTAGGTCTATACCATAGAGCTTATCAGTGAAATACTAAGTCAGATCTGAAACAAAATAGCTGCATATTAAACCACAATTTACAACTAATCCTTGAAGAAGAGGTAAAACAAATTTATACAAAAAAAGTGTTATAATTAAATCCAAAGAAGAAATTTTTTTCTGGTAGTTTAAGACCACAAAGAATTAATGTGAGAAAGTACTGAAGGGCTGAAAAGGAGAATTTTTAGCATGAATATATGGGCAACAGAAAACTGCAGTTAGCTGCTGCCCTCCCTGCAAAGCTGATTCGTAAATGTTTTTTCCAGTATTAAATGAGAAAGAGCCCTGCTTTGCAATTGCCCATCTCAATAATAATCTTCATTTTAAACTTGAAAAAGTAGAGATACTCTCATTACTGTTTTCCTTTGGTAGGGTTTTAATGTATCTTTGAATTCCAATCTATAAGTTCCATGCTTACAGCTCCATTAGAATGGATTACAGAAATTTTGTTAATACCAAGCATAACACATCTCTGACAAAGCGTTTAAAAAAATGGTGCCTTTTGAAGTAATAAAAATTTCTGTCCTCCTCCCTGTCCCAATATCCTCTGCTTCCCTGCTAAATTATTCTCAAACAAGCCTTAATAATAACAACATTAAAACTTTGAAAATGAAGTGCAAGAACAAATGACAATATAAAATTACCTTCAGATAAGAAATCTGAGCAGATACCTACAGGGCATGAATCCTGAGGAAACAGCCCTGAGTGAATACCTGCTGAAGGGAAGCAAATGACTCGCAGAACTCACCTGCCATTCCCTCAGCTTATGAGAATTGCATACAACTTCTACTTTGTTCTTCAAGGATGTCCAAGTCACATCAATCATAAAAAGAAAAAACCCAGCAATCTTTTCGTGCTGTCAGCTGAAATTTGAGAGAAGGGAGAGGTACTTAGCAGTTGTTATTAATACCTGTAAAGTTGTCAAACGAATTAACTGGTTCCTATAATATATATCTGTCTAATGCCAGAGTTCCTACTCAACGTGGGTGTAATTATGGGAGGAGATACCAGAATTATTTACTCAGAGGAAATGCATGCTCTTGAATCCCAAGACAAGAAGAACTTCCTACAAAGATAATAGGTGTGCCGTGAATAAGTTATCTTTAAGGATGAGGAAATGGGGAGCATGGTGGGACGTAAAAGCTGTCTGAAGGAAAAAGGAGCATTTCCTGATGACTTAACTTCCATGTTGGTTAATATCACTTCTGGGTTTGTCTAATAGCTGTGGGTTGGTTTCAGAGGGCTTTTTTTGGTCTAGTATTATCTCCAATACCCTCTGACAAATAAAATTATTAGCTCCCACTAGAAACAAGTATCTGTTTACCTGTTAAAAGCTCCATATATTAATATTTCTCAAAAGTTTTATTTCAAAAAGATCTCACAAACTAATAACCTTGAGTACTTTTTGTCAGCACAAACTTTAAGCCTGTTTTAACAACCATGACTATATTTCTTTTTGGGTTTATGAATATATTTATTTTTGGTTTTGTACCATGACTTTGTAAAAGAGTACAAGTAATAAAATGATGTAGTTTTGAAGAGGATTGTCTGCTTAAGGTTCTGCAGCCCCATTGATCATGTTTTAACACTCAGTAGACTTAAAAATAAATTAGTCTGAATTTTAAGTTACAGAGAAAGGAAAACCAATTGAAATAGCAAAGGTTAAGCTCCAGCAGCTGTTTCTAAGGTTGATTTTACAAGACTTCTTTGTACCTTTTTGAGAAACTTTGTTTTCCTATTACAAAGACAAAGAGCTCTTACTGATATGACAGTCATGCTAGCCCTGTCCCAAAGAAAAACACTGCAGCTTTTCCCACTAGGCAGCAGCACATCTGGCACAGTACATCTCCACTTACATTATAATTCAGCGGTTCTTCCTTCCCTTGGAAGTTTCCAGGATGTTCAGGCTGTCAAGGCTTGTTCCGGGAATCACCTCAAATGGGTTTGATTGCTGTCCAGAGCTACTTCAGTTGGTCTTTTTCTCTTTTCCTTAATTCATATTCCTTGGAAACCATAAGAGCCACAAGCCTCTGATGTTACCCAGTCTTCACACACAGCCCTAGTGACAAACCGCATCGACCAGTTCTTAAGTTCAGGCGTTCAGTACTTAGAGTGATTGCCTCAGATGTTACACATTGCTCCCACTGGCATTTGACTGTTTCCTTTCTTCTTCCTTGCTGCTCACATACGTAATTAAGTCTCGGAACACTTTTTCTGTCTTGGCTGCAATCCCTCCTTTACCTCTCTGCAAGGCACGCCCACAGTGGTGCTCACCGAGCCACCAGAACCTCTCTGGGACGGGCCTACATCCCAAACTGGCACCTGCCAGTCTCACCTTCACCACAGCAAAGCACCAGCAGCTGCTGTTGCAATCCCTTTGGAATGCAGCAGTCATGGTTCCTAAGTGACTAATGGCTGAACGTTGCTGCAGGTGTTTTTTCTAGCCCAATTCCACCCACCCATCATCCAAAATGGTTCAAAATACTTTGTTCCCACTTTTCCCCTTGTATCAGACTCTTGGAATTGCAGCTCAATCTGCTAACTTTCAGAGAAAAACTTCTAGATTTCATTTATCTTCTTAACCGTTTTGTCTACTCTTCATATCCCCAGAGTAATTAAATCCACCTTACAATTGTCTTGTTACTAGTTTCTGCTAGAAAGAGGAAAGCAGTATAAATTCCACAAAACAAAGCCCCATTGTAGAATCTCTTCCCTAAGTCTGTATTGGGGTTGTCTTTTACTTAGACCCATTAACTTCATGTGCAGGGAACGTTGATGGGTAAGGTCTCATTTAAAGGTTTCTCTCATTTCTGCTCATGCAATTCACTTGACTTTAGCACATTCTGAGTGTTTCACACACACAAGGGATGTAAAAAGAAGTCATTAAGTGTATATCTACATTCTAAACTCAAGGCTGTGCTTGACCTCCAACTTCTACTGTGGTTTACTGTAGCCCAGAGGAGGCCACCAAGAGATCAGAGGGATGGAGCTCCTCTCCTGTGGGGAAATCCCAGGCAATTGGGTTTCTTCAGCCTGGAGAAGAGAAGGCTTTTGGGTGATCTAATTGTGGCCTGCCAATATCTGAAGGGAACCTACCAGGAAGATTCAGAGAGACTAGTTAACAGAGGTGTGAAGTGACAGGACAAGGGGGAGGAGCTTCAAACTGACACAGAGTAGGTTTAGATTGGATATTAGGAAAAAATTCTTCCCTGTGAGGGTGCTGAGGCCCTGGCATAGGTTGCCAGAGTATCTGTGGCTGTCCCCTCCCTGGAAGTGTTCAAGGCCAACTTGAATGGGGCTCTGAGCAACCTGGTCTAGTGCAAAGTGTCCCTGCCCAAACAGGGGGATGGGAACCAGATCATTGAGGTCCCTTCCAATCCAAGCCATTCTATAAATCTGTGATTTACACAGTGAGAGCTCTTGGCTCTGGCAGGCCCTGAGGAGCACTGGGAAAAAAGAGAAAGTACTACTGTGGGCTCCTTGCATGGCCTCTCTGCAGCTCATCCCATTTTATGTCCCGTGTGGTCTCGTACTGACATCCTGTGACTGCCAGCAGGAAACCAGGGTGGCTGCAGCTGCCCTTCTAAAGCAATTTTTCCTGCTACAAGGACAAAAGAACTTTATAACCAACGTGAGCTTGGGCTCCTCAACAGTGAGAAGTCCCCATGACAAGTCACAGTACCCTGTTTAGTGTGGTGGAAGTTGGGGCACAGAGTTTATTTATTTACAGTAAGATTTTATTGCTTCCTGGCCCAAAAGTGCCAGGGCAGCAGCTTGGATTTCCATCCACTTTACCTACACAGTCATTTTTAGTCAGAGCTTGACTTACTGTTACACAGTTATTGCCCATAAACCAAGTCACTCACTGGGCTACACCTACTTCACTGGCATCCATCATTTAGCCTGTACCAGTCCTAAACCTGAATCTAAGAGATGACTTCCTGACATCTATAGTGAAGAATTCCTAACTCTTCTCAAGTCAAAATACCCTCAGCTTTAAGATTACCCTGCCTTTTATTCCCAAAGAAGACTTTCAGCAGGTGCAAAATATCAACATGCTAAAATATGTATGCTGAGCTGGGCAATTGCCCCAGTGTGTTTGTTGAATGGCTCTCAAACTGGACACCACCCAAATTCCTGCTGAACATTTCCTATGCCTCATTTGGCATTTGGTCACTGTGATTTAGGGGGGGGAAAAAAAAATTGTATATATATATGTATGTATGTATGTATGTATGTATGTATGTGTGTAGATATATATACACACACACAAATACATATATATAAAAGGAAAATGTCAAGACAGAGTTTTTAGCAAAGAAGACAAAGCTAAATGACATAAATAGTGCAAGTCATCCTCACTATGTTTTTGTATCACAGTTCCAGTAAGGAGAAACACTGCTTTAGAAGTCCACTGGGTAAGGCTTTCAATATGTAACTATGAATTTATGAATGTGTGTGCAGAGTCATCTGGAGCCAGGAGGAATTAATTCCAAAGAAAGCCAGACATAAGCCAAAGAGTCTCTAAGAAGGTAAAATGTTCTTTTTAATAACATGGATACTCACGACAGTAAATGAACAATCAACCATTCCTCAGTTTATTTAAATTTACAATGTAAAATTGCAATGATAGGATGTTGGTGACCCTTTATCAGAGGAAGTGACAGTTTGTTTTGCTGATTATCTCATTGTTTTCTATACAAGATTTCTTATCATATTTTGTTCAGGAGAAGATATACAAGGACCACTCCTTGTATATCTTCACTTTAGTTAATCACATTTACCATCTTAAAGGTCTTGATATCTGCAAATTTATCACAGGAGAAATTAACAAGTAGATGTTTGGGACCCGCCTCAGAAGGGACAAGTTTAAACTTGGTACTGGATGTCTCACTGGCTTTCAGAGGTGGTATGCTACAAAAAAAGGAAACAGAAGAATATATAAGTTGAAAACAGGCTTATGCATCATGTTTCAGTTTCTTCACTAATCATCTTCCACCTGGAGCAAGAACTCTTGTCACTTCACAGTAAGATGGCCATGAAAAGACCACACATGGCTTGGCTGTGTGATAAGTATTTAAAGACTCAAATCCACACATTAAAGGCTCTCACAAATTCAGTATGCAGTAACCCAGATAAGCCCACAAAGGGGGACATCATAATATGTGAGATAAGATTTCATGCAGAACAGAGGGTGTAAGACACGTCACTGAATCATTGCAAAAGAATAATCTGAGAGCATGAAGAATGATAATACCAACTCTTGAATTAGAATGGATTATAGCACCAAGAAAACCCCAGTGTTTATAGAGCAGGGAATTCTGAATGGAAGTTAAAATGTTTTATACCAGTGTGTTTTGTAACTCTTGGAAACTTGTTAATGTTTTTCCCTTACCCTGACATATTGTCTTGTCTTGCCTGAGGATAAAATTGCATGGGATAGGCAACACGAGGTTGGTAAATTCCCTCAGGAGAGATTACAAATGATGGGATGAACCATTCCTAATAGCTCAAGTGCAAATGGCAATGTTAAATTGCTGTGTTTGTTTGTGTTTGTTTGTGTATTCAGCTAAAGAGCATGTTCCTATATCCCAGGTATTTTCCAGAAGTAACTGCATTTGTGAGGATATGTTGAAATTTTTATGCAATTTCTTGTTTGTACAAAATAAGGGACAGTCTGAAAATTTAATCTTTCTGTTTCAATGATGAAATTCTGAAGGAAAAAAGGCAGAAAAAGATGCAAAATAATGAAAGCAGATAATAGGGAACTGGGACCTATAGTAAAAAAAGGTATTTTATTCCAGCCTTCTCAATCACTATCTCAACATCATCAAATGGTTTCTTGATTCTGTTTATTAATCTCCTAAGATAATTATTTGGTGGAGTTCTGAAAGCACAGCTTGAAAATTGGTGTGCCCCTAGCTCTCATTTTGGAAAAAGCTGCTTGTTGTGATTTAGTCTGTTCTACAAAAACCATCCTCCTCAAATTGTGATCTGCTGTGTGTGGAACAGCTGAGCATGGAGCAGACCTGAGTTTGTGCTTTTCAGAGGTCCCACCCTTTGAGATCACAACCTGTGTCTAAGCAGTATTAATTTTTGCTCCCCAAGCTGAGACACTGCTGTATCTGCATTTTACATGTATTTCTACCTGTTGGATAGAAATACAATTTGTTTACAGTTCTGTGCACCCAGATTGGCACCTGCAGTCCATTTAATAAAGTGAAAAAAAAATTCCTGGTTGATATATGTTGTAATTTGGGTAAGTATGGACAGAAATAGTCGTGTATCCTATTGTTGGCCTTTGATCAGAACAAGAAGGTGTGACCTGTCTGGCCTATAGCAGGATAGACAGCCTCAGCAATATTTACAGCTTGGGTAAGCATGAATTTTATTTCTGGAAGTGTGTGGTCCTGCTAGATAGGCAGGAAAACAAGTTCTGTCTAATTATGACAGCAATTATTTGATCTCCCAAACCAGCCAAAGCCCAGCCTAGATGAAGAGCTGGTTCATCACTGTGTGCTTTGTTATGAGATGTTACACTGAGTGGCCTCCCAGGTTACAGCAGGAAGAAAATGATGTCTCAGCCCACAGTCCAGTTCCAGCTCATCCATGCCCACATTCTTCCTCATGTATCTTTGATAGCAGAAGGGAGACATTTCCTGTACTCACCGTAACTCCAGGATTCCTTGGAGCAGGTCACTGCCCTCCACCTGCAGCACACAGTCCTTCACCTCCATATTGATAGGATTGGTAAAGGCCACTTCCACAACCACCTCTTTATTCACTTTTGCTTCACCAAGTACCTGTGCAAAGAGAATGCTTGTGAGGCCAGGTGCTCAGTGTTCTTTTCTACCTGAGCCTTTTCAGGCATCAGAAGAGGAGATATTATGAGAGGCTGTGATGAACCATGGCAGAATATGAGCAGAACATTTTTTCAGAGAAGAAAGTACTCACAAAGAATTCGCTTTACCCCTTTCTCTGCCACTGCTGTTACAGCAAAGGGAATTTACCTGTATGTCGATGGCAGGATTGTCCAGGGCGATGTTTCTTTCCACAAGCACTTGAATCCCATCTTCTACATGACATAAAGCTGTGACCTGGATTGTTTTGTCTGTAGTTAACTGCTGCTGGTATTCAGGATACTTTATCTTAATGGGAAATTGTTTTTCTGGAAGGAAAAAAAGGAATTGGTACACACTTTTATAAGCCTACAGAGCTTCATACCTAACATTAGTATTTTCCTTTTATGCTGTGACTAGGACTAGGAGGGCCTTCAGCCATCACTGCCAAAATTAATTCATGCAAATCCATCAGTTTGCTTTAGATAGATAGTGATTTCTTCAGTGTTATCCCTTCTCCATTCACTACTACTGTATTGCCTGGCTTGTTTTCCCCTCTATTGCTCTGAAAGATGCAACAGCTGGAGTTTAAGGAGTTTACTGATGCCTCTCCAGAAATTAGATTACATGTTAAAGAAATTAATTATTTTCTGCTTCTCACTAATGACTTAAAGCTTAAGATTAATACAAGACAGTATCAGTTGTGATGCAATGATCTTTCACCTCACACTGGAGATGCTGATGTATCTCTTATCCCAGGCTCCTAATGGTAACATTTTCCAAAATGTGAAAAGCACTTGGGGACATGACGGTGTGAAATATGCCTTGTGAATGTATGTGTAGTGTAATATTTTTCTCAGCCTTTTCTACACAGTGATTTAGGATTGCAGTTTGTTAGAGCTTTTTCCCCCAAGCTGACCAGCCTCCAATGCCCATTTACTGATAAAACCATTATGATTAAAAGGTATTTGAAAAATTACCTTCCTTGGGGGCCAGAGTGACAGATAAGGAGTCCTTCCAGATCTGATTAACTCGTCTTCTAGTATACAGAGTACTCCATGCAGTCATATTTACATTTACAGTCTTAGCATCAGATTGTAAATTTTCAAGAACCAGAAGCAGATTGAGATCTTTGCCAACTTCTAAAGAACCAGCCACCTTGAATTTTCCTGAGATGTCAGGCTTCTGTTCAATTTCCTCTAGTTTTGGTGCTGTAGGATCAAATTTATCCTCAAGTCCTAGCTTCTTACGGGCTTTTTTAAAAATATCTCTTTCTTTTGCAGAGCCTGTTAGGGAGAACCATGAAAATTATCCTCAACAGTTAACATGCATCTTTTATTTTATATGGCTGCTAGAGACAAACTAGCCAGGACAGTGTCTGTGCTGAGATAAACAGGCCCTCTCTTTTCCACAGCCATACCTCATTTTCTGGATCTGCAGTCAGTAATGTCACTGTCCTTCTAATAACATTATTTAAAACATAAAATCTTTAGTCTAAAGTTTCTCTTTTCCCATTTCTATCCCTTTTTATGGCTATAAGATTTAGAAATGTGAATTCTTATTTGCTAGCACAGAGAAAGCCCCAAATGTTGGGGAAGGCTGATGGCACTGCGTGGTGGGTTGAGTCTGGCTGCCAGCCAACCATCCACCCAACACCTCACTCCCCTTGTCCATGGGAGGGGAGAAGGCTTGTGGATTGAGGTAATGACAGCTTAACAGGAAAAGCAGAAGCTGCTCATGAGCAAAGGAAAAAGAGAAACATAACATGGGGATGATCAGACCCGAAGGACTGAGGAGGTGCTGTGCTCTTGCACCCTTTGAAAGAGTTGCTTTTCCTGGGCCTGAGTGCTGATTCAGGTTTCTGCAACAGGCCTTTTATCCTGCAGACAAATAGCCTAATTCTCACTAAGCAGAGGCAGACAGTGCATGTCAGCAATAGGCAGATGGAACAATGAACGCTTTATTTGCAGATACTTGGACTTGACTTATTTTGGTCCCACAAAGCAACTCCATATCAGAAAGGGCAAGGCAGTTGTTTGTTTTTTTACTCAGTACCTTCTCTCTCCTTTTCTGTAGGAACTGAATAAATCAAGTATAAATTCTTCTCCTACTTTATAAATACACTAAGACACTCCTAAATGAAAATTCATATGCTTTTGGGAACGAAGCAGCTATGTGATCAGAAGAACCAGTGGTTTTACTTACCTTCCTCATATTTATAATCACTGGTGACATCTACACGATCATCTCTACCGACTGCCTTTGTACTGATGGAGGCACCAATTTCTGTAGACTTAGAGAATATCAAATTTTTCTTTCCAGTTGCAGAGTCATAGTTCCAGTACATACAGTCTGCATTCACTTCTGCAAACACGAACGTGCCGTCGTAGTCCAGATCGACTTCTCCTTCTTTGATGGCGTACCGTGAGGCAGGACCACACTGATAAATCCCTGCAGCATCAAGGAAAAGGAGTTTAGGCATAATCTTTGACAGGAAGCAGATTATTAGACAGATATTTATCACTGACTCCTGAATTGCCCAGTGCTGCTGTCCCATTCAAGCCCTTTCATCCAAATAAACCCTCATACAAGGCCAGTCATCAATGTATCTTATGTTTATTCTGAAAGTACACTTGATTTATTTATATTATCCCTTAATTTTCAATAGCATTTGATACCTACATTGGAAATACAGGAATTGCTGTAAAAACTGCTTCTGGAATTCTAGTTCCTTTCTTGGCATCCACAGATGATCTGAAGCTTTTCTAATGCAAGCAATGAATTATTTCCTTCTGCAACTATTTCTGAGCAGGTTAACAAATTGCTTTTACAATGATTCAACTTTTTTTCCTTCTCTCTACAAGTGTCTGACTTTATAAATTTTCAACATTATTCCTGAAATAAAATTTGTGTACCTCCACTTTGTTCTTGGGGAGTTGCATCCAGAACTTGCCATCCACTGTATGAGGGGCCCAAGTCATTGCGTGTAAACCAGCTTTCATTCCAGACATGGAAATTCCTGCGTGCAAGAATGAACAAAGTAAGCCACTAGTATGTATTCCTGTTCCTATGATTCCTGTCCACCTCCTTTAATCAGCCATCTTAGTTACATGGAATAAATGCCTTTATTTGCACAGTTCTTATTTGGGACTCACACTTCCACCCTGACCCTCACTGCATTAACTAGATAGGTGCTGAAAATTGCATTGTGGAATAAATATAAATGTTCAAGGGCACAAAACAGATTTGTGAAGTTACACAAAATGCGTACTCTTCTCCAAAAGCTTTGAGCTCATGCACTTCTTGAGTTTTATCTTTAGGTACAATGCTACAGTTATACACGTCACATGCAGATAGAATGGGTTCAGAACAAGAAGGGGAGTAAACAAGACAAAAACTGAGGGACTACTTCTGCTCTTTGCTGAATGCAAGCTTATTTGAACTGCATTTGATGCTTAATAAGGTGGTAGTTAAATTACTTTCACTGCAAATTATGCCACTGCATGAAAGCTGGTTCTGTTGATCTTTTACAGTTTAACTTGAACTGGTTTTGAAGAATAGTTCCAAACTAGGTTAAGTCACCACTGTTTGATACATCCAGTGCAATATTGTAAATTTTCAGTCATCAGTGGCATCATAACTGTAATTTTGCCTGTCCTGGCTTTAATTAGCTGTTGCAGTTAGTGTCATAATTCTTTGTTTAATGGAGAAAGTGAAAACACCAAGTTTTGCAGCATTATTTTGTAGCATTTTTTATTGATCCTCTGTGTGTGTGTGGTAGTTTTTAAGGCAATTTTTAAGAAGATAAAGCATCTGTCATTAGAATCTATGCTCTGCACCTGGAGGCACTATAGGCATTGATAAGGTCTCCTGTTAAATAGTGAGCCTTACCACACGCTGTCAGATCCCCTCTCCAAATGATTTCCGTCTGCATCATAATACTCATCCACACGCAGATTTCCATCTGCATCATGGGCAGAACTGAAGTTGGTGATTGTACGAGTGGGAATCCCCAGACATCTAAGCACTAAAGAGAAAACCACAGTCAGAAAGCAATATTTCTGCAGGTTTCATATAGCATAGTAATGTCTTCAAAGGTTTCCATATAGGAAGTATTATTAGTGCTTCTTTTAATGGAATCTGTGCAATGTCAGTCATGTGCGTGACATAAAACATACCTGTAGTCAACACTGCTGCAAAAACCCAACATTGTCCATATTTAACAGGTTTGAATCCTGATTTCTTCCAGCTTTGCAGGATTTCACCACTTCCTGTCCAGCTGCTGGGATTTTTACCACCCTCATATTTTCCACTCCAGTTTCCTAGCACCACCCCTTGGTCATCATTGGCGTTGACCTGAGAAGATATTCACTAAATTTATGATGAGGTAAATTAAGAGTTTACAACCTGTCTGAAAGGGGTCTGGGAGTTAGAGCAAATGCCATATTGAATTTGAGCCAACAGTGCTCTCCCATCAGAAAGGGAAAGCTCACAGTAGGCTGCATTGTGGAAAGTGTGACCAGGAGGTTGAGGGAGGTGGTTAACCCCATTTAATTATCCCTAGAAAGGCTGTGCCAGGAGTCCTGTCTCTAGTTTTGGGTCTCTCAGTTCAAGGGGAGGTTAAGACACTGAAGAGGACGCAGGAGGGAGGGCTGCAAGATGGTCAGGGTCCTGCAGCACACAATCAATCTACAGGGAGAAGTTGAGAGCACTGACGTAATTCTGTCTGGTTAAGGAAGGTGGGAGGAATGTAAAACCAGCTTACAACCACTTAAATGTGTGTTCTAAATAACACACATTCTGTTTTATATACGAAGAGGCAACAGCAGAAAGGGAAATCATATTTGACATGAGAGACAAATTTCTCATTAGGAGGGTAGGGCAGCTCTGGAGTGGTCACCCACAGAGGCCACAAAACCTCCTTCCTTGGAGAATTTCAAAGCAGCCTGGCATATCCATGGCTGAGCTGATCTAGTACCCAGTAGTTCCACTTCAGATGGGTGGCTGGACTGAAGGCCTCCAATGAACTGGTCCTTCAACCACCCCTGTCTTATATTTTCAGTTTGACTACTGTATATCAAAGTGATAAGTATCACAACTACCCCAGAGGAGATAAATCTGTCAGGCTCAGATCAGAAGACCATGTAGGCCCATACTTCACCACCTGGGGCATACAGACATTGGCCTAAAATTTTCTATGACATGTCTTCATATTTGCTTTCCCTGACTACTTTTAAAGGGCACTCAGCAGTTTGCACTTTTGGAACGTGGTGCTTACCATGGCACTGAGAACACGGCCCAGGTACCTGGGGTCGTGTCGGTGAGACACATCCGTGACAGGATCCTGGCGGTAGTACAAGCTGCGATCCATTATGGACAGGCAAATATTGAGGATATCCCCTTGAAACTGTGGTACAAAAATAAATCAGTGTTTTGAAAACACAGATTACTAAAAATCAGGATGCAGAGAGGCATATTAGTGTCGAATGGGGGTTTTTAAATCACCGATTGAAGTGCTGCAGAGCTCAGCCAGGCATTACCCATATAAAAATGTGGCCACAAGCAACTCTGAAGATCAGAACTGACAGAGCTTTTCAAAACTTGGAATCAGTGAACTCTCAGCATTTCTACAGTTCTTTACTAGGGTAAGGCCAGTCTTAGTAATGATATTAATTTTTCTGCTGGCTGCTCTTCCAAGGCAAACAGGGATGAGTAAATTACAAATCCTCGTATTGATCAGTGAGACAGGGCTTGGCACAAGTGCTGATTGCAACACCAGAGTCCTGCTCTTCAGAGATGTATGCAATGAACTGGAAAAAGCAAATAACCCAGTTCATGCAAAAACAATGTCTGGTGTTTCTGTGCTACATTTACCTGGCCGAAGTTCCATCCAAAGCTGCTGATATGATTTTTATTGCCTGCAAAAATGATGCCAAACTCCTCTAGCACATATTCCTCACACTCAGCCTTGTTAGGCATGAACACATCATCACCTGAAAAACCAAAACAGTGAGATATAAAAATACGGCAGGCAAAATAAAACCTCAGGAGTCTTGCTCTCCATCTATAAGGGTGCTTGCAGATATCCACCCTTTGCAGTTCTTGCTGCTATAAACAGATCGTGAAACTCAGGATCTTCTACAATTAGAGAAAGGGGTGGGAGGTGTCTGAGTGAAGCCAGAGGTATGACATTGCCAAATCTGTGAGAAAATGGTAAATATGACTCTTTTCTTGGTTCTACAGAGGCCAGAGACTCTCTTCTAAACTTGTGCAGAAGTTGTGAAGCTCTGTCAAAAGCAGAACCTTATCTTTTAGAGCAATGAGCTCTCCAGTATGTACGTTCTACAGAGCTGATTTCATGTACCAGAAGGTCCTAAGAAACTGTTAGACACATTTTTATTGGTCACTGATACATGATGTTGTCAATTTTCAGCTGCTATATTAAAGTATAGATCAAACAGAGAAGCTGAAAATATTAATGAAGCTAAAAGCAACTTAGGTCTTTAAAGGAAATTTGACACATTCATACCTGAAGACCAAGGATTAAAAAGCAAAACAAAAGTGCCAAGACTTGCTGGAGAGGAGCTGCCTTTTTGAACACTCAGCCTGTAACGTCCAATGACAGCATTATGTGGGCTGGAAATGGAGATGCTGACAGAGTTGGAGCTGGTGGACTGTACAACTGCACTCCAGCCCTCCTTGCTCGCTGTGCTGGAGATATCAAACGTGGCCAGGGTCTTGGTCGCCTTTGAGGGTTTTGGACCTTTCAAGAAAAACAATCAACATTTTTTTTCTCAGCCTTGCTGAAATAGAGATTTAGCCATTAACAAGCTCAGCAGGGATGTAACCCTCCCAACCCTCCCCTCAGGTGAATTTGTGCCATATATTGGCAACTGAAGGAAGCTGTGGCTGCTGGCTGAAGTAGGAGTAATACAGCAAACACCTCACACTGTTCCATGTGTGAATGAGCACGCTGGCTCTGAGGCATTCTCTTGCTGCTCTGTAGTGCATATTGGGCCAGAAGAATGTCCAGAGGCAGCATTACTCTGTCTGTGAAAGAAGCTGGGGGCCATACCTGTTTCTGCAATGAATATTAAGTTTTGCTCAGGCCGTTCTGTTCCATTGAAGGTGATGGTGAAGGGCTGTCCTCTCCTCACAATCAGTTCTTCACTAGAAAATTTACTTGTGTGGTGTTCTCTTGCATTTTCTCTCAGATGCCAGTTGGTACTTGGCTGCGTTGCAGCTGTGAAAAAATGAGAAGAGCAAAAAAGCTTGAGGGTACATCCAAAGAGAAAGGAGCACAAACATACTCAGAAGAATTGCTTATTACTTTCTACAGGTAACTGGTACCCATGTGAGGCTTCCACCAAAATTACAAATAATTTATATGTGAGCATTTCTTTTTTGAAGAGACTCCATCTTGCATAGGCTGTTAGAGGTTATCTGCATAATTAAATATAGAAGCAGTAGTATATCCTGTACTAAAGAAAAATCAGAAAGGCATCTAAGAGGGGAGAAACCTGAGAGAATTGAATATTTATGAGTTACTTGGATAAAAATCTGGCTGAACTCAATTAATTCTACCATTCTGAGATGGTGTCACCCTAACAGAGGCATGGCCTTGCTGCCTCTGAATGAGAAATAAAGAAACCTGACTGAGCTGAGAAACACTGGTGTATTTTAAGCCATGATGTGATCTCTAGCCCCATTATGTGTCACACAGCTGCCACTGTTGGAAGCCTCTAAGAGGAACATGTTGATGGGCACTGGGCTGTCATTTGGCAGTGGGAGAGATGGCAGAATTGGAGAGAGAACACTCCTAAAATATGCTGTAGAATGCTCTTGCATGAGAACTACGTCTTCAGTCATGGCCAGAGAATAAACATCCAAGATTGGCTTGGATCTGACATCATCAGAGCCTGTGGAGGGATTTCTGGTAGGATATGGCTTGATGGTTTAAGTGAAGGGCAGAAATGCAGAAGAAAATCCATTTCTTCCCCTGCAAAGAGGGAGAATAGGAAAGAGTAAAGAGTGGAAAATTGTTACCCTGTGCCATTATTGAGTAAAAAAAATCATCATCCTATGTTCCACCAGATTTCTCAATATAAAGATCTTTTTACAGCATGGTCTTAAATTTATCAAGTTCAGACAAACCTTGAAATAACTACGTTGGTAGTTTTAGCAATGCAGTCACAGTCCAAATGTAAAGGAATGTGGTTTTTTACAGTATTGAGGCAAGAAACACAAATGGTTTTTTCAGAAACATACCTACTATTAAAAATCCTCAGAAACTTATCAGTGAAGCACATCTATTGTAGAATGAGCTGAGGGCTCAGGGAGTTTTGCCTTTAGAAAGGCAGGAGTTGGAAAAGCAACATGAGACCCTTTATAATCACTATTAAATGAGTTTGTTTGCATATCTATAAACATTAGCACGTGAGCAAAAAACCCACCACAGCAACAAAGAAACTGCCAAAACCCCCCCCAATCCCTCCAATTTTTGTATCCTCTCTGCTTTAGCTTCAGGTTTCAGCCTTGTCTGCTCATTGTAGCCCTCCTCAGCCTTTGCAATGATCCATTCCCAAAGTTCTGCTTTGCCCCTTTCTCTTATGTCAGATCTGTCAGTCATTTGCACTTTTCTGACAACTCCAAATAGCTGCAGACTTTCCCTTCCTATTTGCAAAATACAACATTTTTATATCAGTTAATGTACCTGCACTGCCAAATCTTGTTCTGATAAGCTTGCTTTTCCCATGCACACAATAAGTGAAAAAATGCAATTCCAGTGAAAATCCTTCTCCTGACTTTCAATGGAAGAATTTTCTCTTACTTTTTTTCTCTTGGATCAAAACTCCTTAGAGAAGTAGTGACCTCCCAGTGTCCATTACAGAGCTGACCATGAAGTATGGATGTAAGAAAGTAACAAAGAGCATCACAGGGTGGGCTTTCCCCTTGCTCACCTTGGCCCATATCTGATCAATGTGTCCTCTTTGTGCAGCTTCTGAAGCTTCCTCTGAATGGCCTCCTGCACTTCTGCTGGCTCAAGGAAAGGCTGGTGCCTTTCACTTCTTTGCAACTTTCACTGTTTGCAACATTTCCTCTGAGGGTGGAACTTCAGTAGCTGTCTTTGCCCCCAGCCTTGATCTGACCAGTGGGGCTTGAGGATTAATTTTTCATTCATTTTTTTCCTGTCTCAGTCCTCACATCCTCATCTGTTTCCTTGCAACTTACCATAACCTTGGACAATATTTATTCTTAACAATCTGTCCACTTGTTAAGAGTTTCTTAATGTATTTAAAATTATAAGACCTTCAGCATTTAAGTGCTTTTCTTTATGTTGTAGTGCTAAAGTTCTAGGAATAGCACATTTCCTTCTTGCAAAATACTATTTTTAATTTTAAATACTTCATGAACAATATTTACAGGGTCTTTTTCTTTAAATTAATTTCCTAAATCTGTTGTTTTGAAGCTGCTTTTTTCCCACTCTCTGCATTGTAGTAATTGCAAAACAATGCCCAAGCTACTGTCTTTACCCCAGATCCAGTCAGGGCCAAATTTAGAGAACCAATTTTTCATTTATCACATAATTGCTGTTTAACCCTGTTCAACAGACAAGCACTCCATGTCATATTTGCATGGCACACTGCAGAAGCAACAGGTTAAGTATATTTGTGACTTGTGATAAAATACCTATCATTGCTTTCAGCTGGTGCTCTACTATTTTATCATAAGACATCTCTGACCATTTTTGCTACTGGCAAAGCCAATTTATGCCCAAAAATCTTCCACTTAACTTCAAGGAGAGTGAATTTTGCTGATGCTTTGCAGGTGGCTCCATTTTATGTTAAGAAAGGGATAGACTAATTCTGATACTTTTATGAAACTACCTGTAAAATTTGATGAACTCAATGCACATCTTAGAGATGCCTCTCAGTATACCCATCATGCTGGACTGGGCACAGCTGTACACATTCCCAAATTCATCATTTTAGTTGTCTGGGCTCAGTATTCAGTAGCCAAATTGTCCTGTTTTCTGTTATGGGTCATGTTTGGAAAATCTAGAATTAGAACTTGCTCAACCCATTTCATATACAGACATTTTATTCATGTTTCTTATAAATGGTGTTATTAGAATAAACAGTTTTTAACTGGCTATAATTCAGACTCTGCTTTGACTCTCTGTTCATTAATTATATTAATCTTAACAAGGACCATTGTTTTATATCTTGCAAAGCCCAACTGTGATTTTAAAGTGATAAGACTAATTCTTAAATTTAAAATTTGATTAGAGTTTTTTGATGTCAAGGCATACTCTCCTATCCATACTTTTAAATGTCACACAAACGAATTTCAGAATAAACTTAAGATTTCAGCCTCTCCTTGGACACACAGCAAACCATTTCTCTTTGGAAAGTTGGTTACTGTTGAAAGAGAAAGAGCAACAGTCCATTTATGCTGGCAGACAGTATGTCAGGAAGAACAAGTTGTGGCTGTTGTGTCAGCTTCTGGTGTTTATTCCCAGCTCTGCCTAAGTTGCCTTGCGGGCCTCTGGTGTGCTTTGTTTGTAAAACAGATGAATTATACATACTGGACCTTTGGATTAAAGATTATGGGCAAAGGTTGAGAATGAGGGTTAAATAAATGAGAAATAGTGGCACTAGTCAGAACATGCAGTCAGTCAGGCACAGTGCATCTGACCCAGGCAGCTTCCTCGCCAAGCAGGGTTTGCAGAGCTTGAGTGGTGGCTGTAAATGTGGGGACTGCACAGGCAGGTGCTTGAAACTCTGTGGATAGCAAGAGAAGACCCTTTTGGACCTCAGAGAATTGAAGCTATGAACTACCTTATTGTATTGTTTCATGTACCCAGAAGAAGGTATATCAGAATCATCTTTTGCAGACTGCTTCAGTCATATAAGCCATAATATCCTTTTCCAGTAACACCCAGATTTTTCCTCTCACCTCAGTAACTGTTAAAGAAATGAATATATAGGACGAAGGGTTTCAACACTGAACAGCGAACGACATATTTGTTAACAGACAAATTCCCCTCAGTAAACTCCTTTCTCTCCTTCTTTCCAATGTTTTCTTTCACACCAACTCTATGTGAATCCTCAGTGATACTTGAATTTTATGAAATGCTACCTATTATTAATTGTGCTTTTGTTCAGGATGGGAAATTAATACTTATAGTCTATCTGCTCCTGTATTCTCTCTTAGCCCAGCTCTTCTTTAGCATATCCCTAAAGCATCATGCTGCAACTACATGGCCATGACTCACTGGGACCGCCTCAGTTGACCTGATGATCTTACAGGTCTTTCTCAACCTAAATGATTCTGATTCTGTGATTCCGTATCCTGAGAAGTCTGAGCTACTTTGTCTCTTATCACATCCCATTTTTTGAATAATTAAGCAAGAAATTCCATCAGGAACTCTGACTCCTGATATCCTAGATACAGGTAGTCAAGTTTTATACAGCTCTGCTTTCTCTGTGACCCACACTAGGGAGAGATCTGGGTCCCTGGGACACTGGTGTGGACTGACTCACATCAGCACTTTTCAGGACTAGAACCACCTGACAGAGAATGGTCAGGTCCATATGGTAAAATATTTGGCAAAGATCTCTTCTGAGCCTTACATATAGTCCAAGACATACTTCTCATTTTCTGTCTCCCTCTTCCACTCACATGCAGGGGCATTTGGAATGGAAGCTTGCAGCCTGCTGCAGCATGAGGCCTTCCTGAGGTTCCTGATTGCTCCTGAAGTTTGCCAACAGCCTTCCTTTGAAGACAGCAGAACTTGGCACAATCCCTTTCCACACTGTCTGTGTAAGAAGGGTATCCTGTCAGCTGGGCTCAGATCTCCTCTTGAGATCTCATCTCATTCCAGATGAGATGGCTCGTTCAGAAGGGGGGCTGACAGTGACATAATGGTGACATGCACTGATATGTGACCTTCAAAAACTCCCATGGGACCAGGACACAGGAATAAGCCAAACTGGCAGTGCACAGACTCTGCTGGACTCTCCTGGCAGCTCCCACACAATCACACAGCACCTGTGATGTATATATAGCCTATGACATTTAAATGTATTTCCCTACCTCTCCCACTTCTGCATGTATGTCTTCAATTGGAATGGAATAAAGACATTATTTGGAAGTTTTAACTTCCAGCTGCTGCTGCACACTCATCATCCAAGAACAGCCTTGTGCAGGTTGCCATCAGTGCCCTGCTCTGCTCCTTTCCTTGGGAATCCAGTGTGCTGTCCCATGCTGCGGGCAGACGCTCCCAATGCTAATGCACAAACAAGATGCTTGCAGGTGTAACTCATGCCTTAATTGTAATGACACTGAAGCTTAAAAGTGACAGAAAGAAGCTGAGATAATTATTTTCAGTGTGAGACTATGAAACAAGTGGTTAAATCCTTAGCAGCAATAGTGGTGCTGCAGACTATCAAACACCTTTAAAAATCAGCCAAAGTTACAGGAACATTTGAGGTGTTTTTCCTTTCTTTAAGCAACACCTTCTGGATTCTGTTAAAGCAGGTCCATTAGAGACTGGCCCACAAATGCATAAAGATTTTCTGGGGAAAAAAGGTGTGTCTGTCTGCAGGATGTGTGTCAGGGGATGGGAGGGGTACGGAGAGAGGAAGAGAAGGAGTGAAAACAGCTTGGTGCACACACACCTGCACACAAACCCTCACAGTTTTTTTACATAAAAAGTTGTGCATGGTACCATGAGGAGCATCTTCATGCAGTTCTGACATCTCCAGCTGAGCTTGGGCTTGAGTATTTCTTGGATCCTGGGTATTTCACAAGCAAGTGCTGATCATGATCAGCAAATACCTGTTTGTTTGTTAAATGCTGCATTAAATGCTTCTTGAGTTTCATGCAATAAGAAAATTTTTGTTAAGAAGGAGAGACTGCTGTCTGAAATTTTAAGAGGAAGTTTTGAGAGAGAGCCCTGCTAAAATGTTTTAAGTTATTGGCAAATCATTGCTTAAAAGGAAGTGTTACAATGCAGAAACAATTGGCTTGTGGTTTTTTTCCTCCATTGCTGTACCTGAAGGTTTTAACTGTCCACCTTACTGTATAGTCTGTCCACTATACTGTATTACTGAAGGTTTTAACTGTCCACCTTCTTTTGTTAAAAAGAAGGATTTTTCTACTCAGCCAAATATTTCAGCTTCACCTATTAAATTGGGTCTTGCCATTTTTTAAGCTCTGCTCAGAGGAGGAGATTTATGAAGGAATCTACAGCCCTATGCCAATTGCATGGACCAAATTCCCTCCTAGCCTCGGTTCTGGTCTCAAACAAGTAAACATGTAGATGGTATCACACTTAGCAGCTGCACTGAGATGGTCATTAATTAACCACCATCAGGCCAGGCAAACAGCAGATGCTGTAAGGGATGCTGGCAAAAGGTCAAGACAATAACAGGAATCATTTCAAATAACAGATATATAGACAAACACTTATGTTCTAAGAGTTTGTGCAATCACTTCTCCTAGAACTGTGAGAATGGGGTAACTGTGCCTCTCTTAAACTGCATGAGGGGAAAACAATGCATGTAATTTCTGCACTTGAGTCCCTGATCTGTGGATGTTTTTTACTAATTTCCTGAGCTTTTCAAACCTAAGTCACAAAAAGCTGGCACAGCATGTGCTCTGCCTAGATTTGGTAAAGTTGCATCATCTTAAACTCAGGACTCATTTTATGTATTTATGAGGGGGACCTAGCAAAAGTTGGGAACAAACGTTTAGCAGGTCCTGTAGCAAGAGGACATGAGGTAATGGTTTTGAACTGAAGGACTCAATTTAGATTAGATACAAGAAAGGAGTTTTTAGCACAGAGAGTGGTGAGGCACTGGCACAGGTTTCCCAGGGAGGTGGTAGATACCCCATTCCTGGAAAAATGCAAGGACAGGGTGGGTGGGGCCCTGAACAAACGGATCTAATTGCAAATGTCCCTGCTCATGGCAGGGGAGCTGGAGCAGATAGCCTATAAATATCCTTTCCAACTCACACTATTCTATGATTCCATACATTATTCTACAGGGCCCAGCAAGTCAGGTCTAAGTGAGTACATGGCCAATCTTACTAAAAGGTATTGATTTAATTCCGTTCCTCCTAAGAATTCACTGCTGGACTTCTGCTTGCTTGGTTTGCATTTTAAAGTGCCTTTGCCTTTCACACTAATTTTAAAAAAATAGTTAAAATAGCATTACTGGCTCTGGATCTGCAGGAAGAAATTTAGTCCGTAGAGTATCCTTTGCATAAGTATTTCCATTAACACAAGATTCATTCATGCACAACCTACTCTTTGATTCATTAAATCTCATGCTAAAATAAAGTTTGTAGTTTGCCATAACTTCTTTTGCTTTATTTGCAATTTTATAAAAAATTTAATATTTAACTTCAGTATAGCAATGGATGAATTATCTCCTTTTGCTTGCTTGTGCCTTTTGTAAAATTAGGAAAGAAAAACACTGAAACAACATATGCATAATTCTCAAAATGTTTTGTACTTCAATAGTTCAGAGCGCTTTACAAAGCAACCTCACAGAGAAAGCTAGCACATGCTACATTATTCACTTTTCCATTCCATATGAACAAAGAGACTTTTTTTTTTTTTAAAACTTACCAGCCATGCTCCTTTGCTCCTCTGCGCCGTGGCCTTTGTATTGCTGTGAGCCACTGTAGAGCTATATGATAAGACTTCAAGCTCTGGCTGTGTTGCAGCATTTATAGGGAAAACTTTAGGCCTGTCCTTATGTTCAAACCAATTATAATTCACATTGGGTGAGTGAGGCAGGTAAGTCATACCAGTGGTCATGTAAACTTCCTAGTAACCCTATATTAGCTCATGGGTTTTAAGACACTGGACTTGTGCAATTCAGGCCATTTATCCAGAAGGTTGATGAGATGCTTAGAAAAGCAGAGCATTTAATTGCATGCCTGGAATCCAGAATTTCACATGCAATGATGCATCACTCGGCAAGGGATGTTTTTTTGAGTCAGTATAAATTAATATCTCTTCCCAGTATGATCCAAAGTTGAGTATTCATACAATAAAAGTATACATTCATAATCAAATTCATATGGTCCCCTCCCTATGAGTGTATTCATAAGTCTGGAAAAAACCACCAGAACTTTTCATTTGCCTCATTGGTCCCTTTTGGGGATCACCACAGTAATGCTTTTGTGTCAGCCCCTCCTTGGAGTCTCTGTGAATTATACTAATGGTATGAATACTGTAAATGTAGTGTAAGCTAGTAGTAACTTGACAAACCACTGAGCATTAAATAGCTTTGATGAGTGGATCTCAAGTAGTAACTCTCCCTGCATAGAGAGAAACTTCATCCCCATAAAATAAAACACTCATTTTGGAGCAAGTACAAATTATGACTTCAATTTGTGTTTCGATGGTGGTTACTCATCTGGTTTCTGACTCTAGAGAGAGAACAATAAATGTTAAAATATCTTCATTGGCACATACAGGAAATTCTATAGGTACAAAGAAAATGAGTTTGTCAGAATGACCTCATGATATTTCTTTTTGTCTCAGGCTAATCGTTTGTCTTCCATATCAGTGCTAGCAAATTGATCACAGATGTCTCTTTCTCTCTTCTGCCCTCTACATACAGGAACCTGTTTCCTTACACTTCCACAGACTTGAACAAGGTATTTTGTCTCTTCATTATTACTTCATCTCACTTATCTACAATGATGAGAAGAGACTGAAGCAATCTCAGGAATGTTAGTGCTTACCTTGAAGAACTTGAAGGGCGGAAATTTCATAAGATCAGAAAGGGGCAAGCACAGTATCTATGTATAAAATGGGGCAAGGGGCGTGAAAAAGAGCTGAGAAATTACAGTTGACATCAACTAGTTTGATTCAAATTCCTGGAAAAGACTGAAAGAGATGAGCTTCTTAGCATCTAGATGAATAACAGCCAGCTAAGGCATGCCAAGAAGTCAGCTGAGCCCATCAACTCAGCAGAGGAGAAGAAAGAAGTGTCATCTATCACCACATGCTGACTTGGATTTGCAACAAGATCCCACAGGGTATTTTCATAAGTACACTTTGGAAACACTGATTACACAAGATTTCTATTAGTTAACTGCATAACTTGTTGTTAAAAAAAACAAATGCTGCACTGCTTCAATGGATCACCATCAAACTGTAAGGGCATAGTGGCTGAAGTGCCATTAAAAGCTGCCTTGGAGCATTGACATTTTAAATATGCTCTTTTCTGTTGTAAATGTTATTCAGCTGAAGCATTATGCTAGCCCAGGGCTAATCTCAGCTGGATAATGTCAAGACTACAGAGAATGGAGAGCTTAAAAAAATAGAAGGATCAAGCTGGATCAGTGTAAACCAGGGAGAACTGCAGAGATATGATGATTTTTCAAAAAAATGAAAAGTGGTTATGGAAAGAGGAGGCCAACGAAAGAGTCATGGTCTTAAAAACTTCAGTCTTTGACTGAAGACACTGAACTGAAACATAAAAATGTTGGCAGTGAAGAAAAGTGTTTAGCTAGACCCTCTGGGTAGGTTGTCAAAATGTTAATTTTTTTCTCCCCACGGAGATTAAGAATAGCCTGAATGCATATTTGTCAGGGATAACATATGTGTGTAGTTGAGCTGCCCTCGGAGCATTTATTTTGATGTCAAGGCTATGACAGTGACACTTTTCCCCCCACTGCTTATAGTAGGCACCTGATGCTGAACTGCATGGGGCAGAGAGCAGCTCAGCAGGGCAGTGAAGCATTCTGCATCCAGTGCTGATCCAGTCTCATTTGCCCTGGGTTTGCTCTGTTGCTGTGGCTGATTTGCCCACAGAGAATACACTTCACATTGTGTCCTACTGTGAAGGGTCACCAATGTCCCAGCTGCTGTGACACACAAACCTGCAGACTGTTACATTCATCCTAAGAACTGCTCATCTCAAAGGACTGAGGATAAAATATTTGGCCTAGAAAGAGGGAGGTCAGCACTGTGTCTGTCCAGTATTGCATCTGCCAGTGCAAGCCAGTTCACAAGCATCACCTGCAAGCCCCACAGCAATCTTCCTCCTTTATCTTGGGAAGGAAAAGTCTGTCCCACCTTCAGTTATTTGGTCACTTGTTCCCAAAAGAGGGAAGTTACAGAACTGACCTGAAAATAGCCACGTCTCTTTTTTTGTGTGTGCAGAGAAAAGCCACCTCCTTTTTAGAATCCATTACAGTTCATTGGTTTTTCATACCTTAGAGCAATGTGTTTCACATGCTAATTATGAGTTGTGTCAATATTGTTCTAAACATTCCCTTTCTTCATTTAAGTTCCACTGGATTTTACACTGTCAAGATTAAAAGGTATCCAAGGCTTTGCTTCACTTTATTGTTCAGAGCTTTGTATTTGTCTACAATATCATGTCTTATGTTATTATATTCCTCCAAATTACATAATATCAGACTTTCCAGTCTCTTTTCATGCTGATACCATAGTTCGAATATGTTGTGCATTTCTGAAACTCATTCAGTTTCTACTGTATGCTTTTGTGATATAAATGAAAAAGAACTGAAACATCATCCTGTAGGGAAAATACACTGTAAGTCAATTGGTGACAATGATTTTTAGTATTTCCTGATGCATTTTCTATTGATGCCATTTTTGTTTGTTAGTTCAGCATTTGCTCAGCTTAGCCCACAAGACAGTCTTTTTCATCCTGTACAAAGGAATTATCTCACAAGAAGATATAAAACAACAAGCCTGGACAAGATGTTTAGCTGTGTGGATGGATAAAATGGGTGTATTGGAAATTGTGTGAAGAGAGATTGCACAACAAGCTGATGTGTGAATTCCGTAATGTTAAAGGAGAGGATTGGAGTGTATCAAAGGAACTGGCATGGGATTTGTAAATAGGGTGCTCAGGGAGCTGTAACCACAAGGAAAATGCTGCAATAGCTGGAAATGCAAAGGAAACAATTGTTTGAAATGGAACAAAATACTGTTATTAGAGAGAAGCCAAACAATTGTGAAGGACTAAGGAACAGAATTAGGGAGATCAGGAATTGGGATGGAGCACAGCTGGAAGCGGAGAGGAAGATGAAAAGTTGATACATTTGAGAAAAAAGAGAAATAGAGGAATTAAAGATAGAAAGTTAGGCTACGGGGAAGAAGAAAACCAGACATTCTGGTATCTTATTCATGGAAGAAATATTCTTCTACAAGAGGGGAAAATGAAAATAATGAAGGAAACTAAAGGTGACTTAAACATGGAGAAAACTGAACTAGAATGATAGTTTGGTATTTATTAGAGTGGAAGAAGAGTAAAACCAAGGAAAAGAAGAATGAAGTCTGAGGATATGTCATCAGAAGGAAGTACTGGGGGAGTGCCTAGCCTGGGGATGGTGGGGAGGGATATGAGTATGAGATACAGAAAAAGGATCTGGCATAAAGGAAATGGAAGCTTTAAGAGAATCAAGGACCAAATCAAGGAAGAAAGAGGAGAGGATACTGAGTAACGAAGTACATAATCAGCATATATATAAATACTGTATTTCAATGACTTCACTGAAATTCAAGGTGCTCTCTAAAATAGTTAGCAAACTTTGAGTAAGAAATAGCAACATGCCCATAGCTTTTCCATGTTTTCCACTTGCATCTGCTGGTGTAAAAAGCGACTGTTCCAGCCTTTAAATCTTGTTTGTTGTGTGACCTTGGACACAGCAACAGCACTACTAGAATAGCTGTGGAATTTTGGCAACGCTGAATCTGTGCTGAGAATTTAAAACAAAACTTCACCTGGGACCAAGTGCTTGCACCTCTATCAGCAGAGCCTTGACTCAGTGCTAGGCATCCTCTTCTTTCAGCAGGAAATCAGGTAGCACTACATGCTGTGGCTATGCAAAACTAGAAAGTTTTAGGAAATGTTCCACAATTCCCCAGCTCCCCTGGCAGTGGACTGCTGAGACTCTAAGAGTCTGCAAAGCAGGAAACTGCCAAGGACAGAGGCTGCTGGGGAGTCAGCAAGATGCCATCAGGGTTTTTTTGCGTCAGAGCATTGGAAAATCCCAACGGTTGTTCCTGATGCCAAGCAGGGCACACCCTGCCAGGAGTTCAACTAGTGCAGGATAGGGAATCTCTCTCCCAGAAGCAGTGGTTGCCATCCACAGCTCTGTCACACCAGTGGTCCCTTTTCTCCTGGGCACTTCCTGCAGCTCTATTGTGCATCTCCATCCCTTTCCTTTTACTGTTTTCTTGCAGGAGGGGCCATCAGACAGACACTTACAGACTTAGAAGGGCTGTAACGAGATAGATAGGAGGTCACTGTGTAGTTCCATAGTGGATAATTATGCCTAATGCTGACTCTGAAAGAGAATTCTTTGGAATATATGAGTGCCAAAAAACAGCTCCTGCCCACAGTATACTGGGCTACAAACACTATGTCATGGTTTGGGGGAGGTTTTCTCCCCAGTCACTGGCATAGAATTAACTGGAACTACCCAAACCTGTTCTGCAGAACCCAGCACTGTACGTTGGAGCTGCCTCTGTAGCTCATCTTTACTCACAGCCACACAACTTTGCTCAGCTTCAAATCAGACTGAAGACATTTCTGGCCCCCAGTGACCTTGCATCTTACTTAGCTATGAGCACATCCTGTGCTTGCTTTGGGTTCCTCCAGGAAGAAAGCATTTGGTCAGTGTGGAATGCATGACTGGCTAAAATAGAGTATAATCCATTTAGGTCCCACGCTAGACTCAATCTGTTAGTCTGGAGTAAGAGTGAAAAAGATCTGGGGAGAGATCAGAAACATGGCAATCAAACAAAAGCACTTCCTGAGGATTATTTCCAAGAGATCAGTCTGTATTTTCATTTTAGAGAGTTAAGTGAGTCTCATTGCCTTGTTTGTTTCTTTCAGGAAAATGAAATTTCTCTACCAGGAAGGCAAGTGCTTCCCACTGTAAGGGAATGGAGGCAGCTCTCTTAGAACCATGAGACAGGTTCAACAGCTGAAACTTACTATTTTGGACAGGATTTACTTTTGAAAGTCTGAAGCCACTTGTAACTGTGAAAGAGGGGAAGGGGCATAGGTAGGTCACATGTTATGGCTTTGATACTGTCCCTTTTGTGTCCCTGAAAACATAATAATTTCATAGCAAGAATATCCATAACACTATCAGCTTACTTTGAACACTTTTTAAAACCTTTCCCCCCCCCCTAATATCTGTAGTGAGTAGAATTCATTTTTTACAGCTGGGCAAACTGGCAAGATAGTATCTGTAGTGAGTAAAATTCATTTTTTACAGCTGGGCAAACTGGCAAGATAGGTGCCATGATTTGGCACTGTAAGTAGTGTGTCAGTCCCATCCCACTACATAGCTGTCACACCTTTTGTCCTATAAAAATATTTATCTTTGGAAATTTTTTTTAGGAAATAACTTTATAAATGATACTGCAGTGCTTTATACTTTCTATTTAGCAGTGTAATTATATGCATGACCCAGTGGGTACACACAGAAAGAACTGGTCACTGGTACCAGATACCTCACTACTTTTAAACTGCTGCTATTGGTAATAACAATAACAACATTGACTATTGCAATTGATTCTGGCTTTTTTCTTTCCATTCAATGTAAAATACTTTCTGAGAAGCCTTGAAATCTTCAGAGCTTTAAGCCTTGCAGTTTCTGTTCTGTATTTGAAATCAGGTTTCTAAGCCTCACATATACAGGTAAACAGAAATACTCATTTTCCTGTCACTCTCTCTGTTCAGGTTGCTCATATTAGTACAGTAGTGCATGTGTCACTGTACACAAATGTTTAGGACATTTCCTGTAATTTCGCACTCAGGGCTAGTTTTGAGAAACCAACTTGTTTCAACAGTTATTTCTTCTTTGTGAACTGTGAAATAAGAAGTTATTGGTGTAACAGCAGAAATTGAAAGTGTGCCAAGTCCCTTCCTTTGGGCAAAAGGGGAAAAAAGTGTTGCCTCAAAAAGACAAGCCATTTCAAGCCTGCCATGTCCTCACTTCCCTAAGTAGTTCTCTCTCCTTTGACATTCTTCTGTAAGCACACACTTTTATGTTTTCTTGAAATTTTTAAACAATCAGCTGTGAGCAGCTACTGATGTAAAATGAACATAGCTAAAGGTGAGACTGTTTAGAAGGGGAAGGTGATTTTATTTTAAACAAAACTGATTTCAGTCAGTCATGCTTATTCTCCTGCAGATTTCATTCAGTCAAGTCTTTCACACTTGTTCTTCATACCTGCATTTTAACAAGGACTAAGATGTGTATGTCTGGCTAGTCCAACCAGGATTACTTGTGGTGCAACTGAGGACAAAGGATGCCAGTTTGGGAGTCATCAGGTTTCCTGGTTTTTTTTGCTGGGTGACCACATGCTGACTTTGGAATTGCCTCTTGTGCCCTTCAGGACCCCAGGTCTGTGAGTCACTGAGCAATGTTATTGATTGGCTCCCTGTCCTTTTGTCTCCTGTGAAAAGTCTGTCTATAGTTTTATTTCTAGACAAGGGAAGTACAGTGTCTCAAACAGGTGACAAGCTAAAGAGGATCCTGGGCTAAGGACTGTACCTCTCACAGTGAAGTTACACTTGGAGGGACTTCCGTGCGAGTCATTCTGACAGAGCAGCACTCATTCCCAATGGAAGGCAACCACTGTAAACTCACTCACTTGTTAAAGCATGTACACGGTACTTGGGATTTCCTGGTGGCTTTTTAGTCATGAAACTCAGTGCTAGGAACACTTTTGGAAGGAGGACAGTGAGACGAAGCCTCAGGAATGACTGTAAATACATTAGTGCTCTTTGGGATACTATTGCTCCACCGAGTGTAACCCAATAATAACAACAGTGTTGTACTGGTTTTTGTAAGAGGAGTTCCTGAGTTCAGGTACCAGTAGCTTTGTTTGAGAGGGTCTGCACTGCTCTTTTCAGCTACAAATGTGCTTGTGGTTGAATAATGGCCTGCAGTTCCTGGAAGCTCATTAAATGTCATCCACATTGTAGATAGTCAAAGACTGAGAGCACTGGGGGTTAGGCATGTTTATAAGAGGGTTTGAGAGAGAATATCCAATAGGAGAACAACACTAAAACCAGTATTTTATGGAAGATGTTGCAGATGAGTGTAAGATGATGATCCTACCTGTTTAAAAGTCAAAGGTGCTGTATTTAATGTTTCCAAAATTTGAACCCTCTTAGGGTTTAGTGCATGATGGTGAGTGATGTACTACAACATTTCCTTTAAGGGAAACAAAACAAAACAGGAAAAAACCCACCACCATGCTAAAGGGGGAAAAAAAAAAAAAAGCATATACATAACTTTAACAGCATCTCAGTTAAAATGAAATGTAAAGCTTATCTGTTTCTTACAGGGATGCAGCCAATGAGAGCAAATGTTAAAAGATAACACACACAAAAAAATCTGTGAACATGTTTAGCACAGCCCTGTATCAGCTGAATCTCCTACACAAGGAAGTGGTCCAACCTCCTTAACTCTGATAACTACTGAGGATAATTGTTCATTATTTCTGTCTCCCACTTGCACCCTGCCACTATTGTTACTTGTTGTTTATCTTGGCTTTGCTTCAGACGATTCTGTTTGTAATCTTACCTGCATTTGTTAAACCAGAACGATGCCATGCTTGGTTTCTAGATTGTCATGGCTGGAGCTGAAGACACCGGACAAACATAATCAAACTAAAGTCATCAAATCAAATAGATATGATGGAAAGCTGCCTCCATCTCCAAACAAGAGAAACCAAATTTATTCTGGTGATTAGAAGAGAATCTCACTAGCTTGTACTGCCAAGTCTGTGTATTGTAACACAGAGCATACACATATATTTGTGTGTGATGAAGCATTATCCTTTAAAAGCTACCAGGCACCAAGTTATTATCCCAGGTGGATGGTTGTCAAGTGACCAAGGCTACAGAAGAGGAAGTGGGAGAACTGTCCAAATTATAAAGCTCAGAGATCAGTTTCAGTAAGGCTCAATTAGTGCTACCCCAGGAATTGCAACCGGGGACAGATAGCTAGAAGAAAGATTAAAGCTTTTTGTCAAATAAATATTGTTTATCCCCAAACTCCAATTTAAAGCAGTTTTAGGAGAATTTAAATTTTCCAGCAGTGCAAGGTAACTTTGCCAGTATCAGCAGACTGCAAGGAAAATTAGAAGGATTGGAATGGAGTTAGAACTTGGCCTTGAAGAGTCACAGCTTCACTGGGCTACCTGTGCTAGTGTCTCACCAACCTCTCAGTAAAGAATTTCTTCCTAACACCGAATCTAAACCTATTCTCTTTCACTTTAAAACCATACTCCCTTGCCCTGTCACTACATATTCTTATAAATGGTCTCTCTCCATCTTTCTTGTAGGCTGTCTTCAGGGATTAGCCCAACAACATCAGGGAACGACCGCGCACTGCTACCAAGAACTACAGGCTCGTATCTGCCGATCTTCGCAAGCATCATCCCGAGGCTCGAGCAGTCAGCAGAGCGTGAACAAACCCTGCACAAAGGAGCTTTAAGGTATAACTCAAACTTTCCATCGCCGCCCAGGCTCATCCAGCCCTGCTCCAAAGGCCCAGCTGTCGGCACACGCGGCCCAAACCCCGGCTCGGAGCTGACCCCGAACCCAAACCCCGGCTCGGGGCTGTCCCCCATCCCAAATCCCGGCTCGGGGCCGTCCCCAAATCCCGGCTCGGGGATGTCCCCCATCCCAAATCCCGGCTCGGGGCTGACCCCACCCCAGCCCCGGCCGCCCGCGCTGCGCTGCTGCCGCCTGTCGGCCTGAGCGCGGTACTGCAGGTGCCGGCGCACGCACGGCCGGGGCCGCCCCCGGGACACGGCCCAGCAGAATCAGAGAGTCACAACATCACAGTCACAAAATCACATTGTCACAGAGTCACAGAATCGCACAGTCACAGAATGAACTGGGTTGGAAAAGACTTTTTGAGATCATCAAATCCAACCTATGACCTAACACCTCCTTGTCAACTAAACTATGGCACTGAGTGCCACGTCCAGTCTTCTTTTAAACATGTCCAGGGATGGTGACTCCACCACCTCTCTGGTCAGGCGATTCCATTGCTCTTTCAGTGAAGAATTTTTTTCTAACATCTAACCTAAACTTCCCTTGGCGCAGCTCCATTGTGCCCATGCTGAGAAATGCCCCAGGTCAGATAGGTGGGTTTGCAAGATACCAGTGCAAGCTGCATGCTGTGCCCTGGAAACACCTGGAGCCAGGAATGGGTGACCTAACTTTGCCTAACAAAGGCCTCAGGACCTGTGTCTGCAGCCAGAGTGGGGAGAGTCCATCATGCAGAGACTCTGAAGAGCCCCAGAGACAAAAATCGCCATTGGAGAGGGGTACACAGACTGTAAGGGCATAAACCTCCAGGGATTACTTTGTTCTGGGTCTGTGTCCACAGGCATCAGTCTGAGCTGTTCCTATTCTTGGACCTCTCAATTATTAAATTATTCCCCCCCCGAAACTGAATACCTGACACTACTGAAGGAAACCGAGGGTAAGAAATGTCTTTAACACCTGTGTGTGTGCATGTTTATAATAGTAAAATTTTCCTCTGGAAGTGCATGTAGAGATGGTGGGGTGCACAAGAGTCACTGAGGGGAATGTGTGTCATCCTTCATTGGCAGAAGCCGTGGGATGAAAAGGTAAGAGAAGCAGTGGCTTCGAGCTCAAGAGTGGAACAGCGAGACAAGAGTGAGGAAGAAGAGCTTGGAGCTGAACAGGGGCCACGAGAGGTTCTCTGGGCAAAGACATTCCTGGCATCCCCAGGGCACCTTCTGGAGTGTGGTTGGCTTTGAGCTGGGCTCATTCCCTGTGTGCAGGGCAGGGTCTTTGCTGTGCTTGGCCTTTGCCTTGTGCTCCTTTGGCTGCCTGGAGAGAGGGGCAGCCCTGTCAGGAGGGTGAGAGCCCCTGGCTGCACACCTGAGGGGGGAAATGGAGCTCTCCCAGCCCCCAGCCCACCCTGTAAGCCTTTACCTCAGCCATGGCCTTGCCCCTACTTTCTGAGGACTGGAAATATTTGAAACTAGAAATAAACCTTTTTCTTTTCTCTTGTTTTGTTCCTCTTTTTTTTAAATCTGTATTGATAAGCCTCCCTTGTTTGGTTGGGTTTTTTTCCAGGAATCTGATGGTTATTCTGCAAAAGTGAATACTGAGTAATATTTATTATGTTTTCATTGATATTTTCTGAAGTAATGTGTTTGTAGCTGTGTGACAACATATCACACTGATAGTGCTGGGATGTCAATGCAGTAAGTCTCCTGAAATGGGATGAAACACTTAAAAAGAATATAATCCATCATTGACCTTTATCGCTCCCACAAATGTGCTAAACCACAAAATTTAGAAGGGAATTGAGAAGAGAATTGTAAATTAGCCCTTTTGGTTTTGGGTTACTGCAGGAAACACAGATACTCTGACTTAAGCTCTTATGCCCATTTGAAATTAACTTCTAAAACTCTAACACTGCCATTCTCACACCACTTGAAAGGATTTTTTTTTCAATTTTCTAATAGGGGAATACATTCAGTTCAGAAAATGTTATTCTGATTACAACCACTCCCTTGAATGTAAATGAAATGTAGCTCCAAAAGCTCAGAGAGACCTTCCTTACTTTTAGTGAGCTTTGTAGGAAACTGAATTTGAATCTGACATATCAAAGCTCAAGAAATGGTGTGCTTTGTGCAAGAGTACACCTTCTGAATGTCACCGGGTATTGACAAAACTTTGAAGATATCCAGTCATCATTTGTAATGAAATTAGAGGTGAATTTTGAGGGCCTGTATGCCCACCTGTTCTCTATGAAGTGTTGCCACGAATACGGTGAGCTTTTTTCAGCGTATATTTGAGTTATATGTGCGTGGCTGCCTTGTGCATTGTAGTAGGCCCAGTTTATTCAGGATTTTCCGTGTGCTGCTGCACCATACAAGAACCTGTTTGCTTCTAGCCTGTGTCTTTTCCACCCCCTTGACTGAGGTTTGCTACAATACTGGATATTAAACTGTGACTTACATGGCCAAAACACATCCGGACTGAGAATCAGCAGTCATTTCGACTGCTTTGTATTTGCTTTGCTGCGTAGAATTAAATTATTG
Source organism: Hylia prasina (assembly GCA_013397195.1). NCBI lineage: Eukaryota > Metazoa > Chordata > Aves > Passeriformes > Sylviidae > Hylia > Hylia prasina. Next base: position 340,566 of record VYXD01002038.1, on the reverse strand, counting down.
CAGGAGGTATTTGATGTGGATGGAGGAAGATCACGCCTTAGGAGGCTCCTCTTTCCCACCTCATCCTAGGACTGATGTTCCATGGGGACCTCGCTAGAGAAGTGGTTTTCTGGGTGTCGTGTGACGTCCCACAAATGAGCGCTAGGGGATGCTGCATTCCTACACAATTTCGCATCTGCGGGTTGGAAAATACCA
>VYXD01002038.1:281448-340287 GCA_013397195.1 Hylia prasina | reverse complement strand
AAAAAAAAAAGAAAAAGAAGCTTTTGGTCATTCTATGCAATGCGGGTAAGTATTTATATTTTATTGGTAAGTATTCAAGTCAGTGGAAATAGATAATTTTTAAAATTTATTGCTACTTGCTTGTCCTGTTATGTATAAATGTCCTTTTTATGTGCATATAAAGAGGTTTATTTTTAAATATCTATCATACAGAAACATCCAAGTCAAGACCATGACCCCAGTTCAATAAATTGCATGCAGAAGTAGGTGGAGAACATAAGACACACTCTACACAAATCTTCTGAGATCTTTATTCCAGGGCTCAAATTGCAGAAATTGCCCTTTGAGAGCAAACACAGAATGATTTGTAGGTTTGAAATTTGTTACAAAGAACAAAGCTGGCCATCCTGCATTAGAACTTGTTTTTCCTTTAAATAATTCAACAATCAAAATACTTCAAAAAATGTTTTCAAGTGCTTATAAAAACTGTACAAAATATGAATATTTAGATGTTTGACATTTATGTAAACTCTCATAATCTTTTAAAATGAAAACCAAAAAATTTAAAAACAAATGTAGGTAATATTTTTCAATTAAAAGAACGAGCTTGGGACAAGCAGGAATGATGAGCTTACTTGTGAAAGAACTGCTATTTAGAAATTGCATTTGCTTTACAAATGTTTGCAAACAGAAGCAATATTAAAGAGAATTTTTAATTTTTATACATGAGTTACACAGGACCAGTTTGTAATATATTAAATTATACAGGCAACTGCATTTGAAGTTTCCTCTGAGAGCCCTACTTTAGGACATGCTGCTCTGTTTCTAAGACAGTGCAGCATTTGTTTGAGTCCCTTTGTTGGGTTTTGGGCCATCAGAAAAAAGGAAATTTTTTAGGTGTTATTTGAATGCTGGTGGTATTCTATGCTATCAAGATCTAAGTTTTGAACAAATGCATATGCATGCAAATAACTCCAAGTGTCTGAGCTCTTTGTGTAGTTGAAATGTTGCATACAGGTATTTTTGACTCCCTTCAACTGTGACATCTGTCCACTCTAATGTCATATGAGGATATTGCGGCCTTTAATAACAAAACTTGCAGACTAGTGACATATTTAAGAGTTATTTTATGTACATAATTAACACACACTTGGATTGTTAAAGGCGAGTAGGTTAAATAGAGCATGATTTGTTCTGCTCTTTCAGAGTTACTTTCATGTGGGTGTGCATTTCTTTACAGTAAGCAAAATGAAACAGTTGAAAACAACTTTACAGTGGCTTCAGCTCAGGAATGTTCTCATTTTTGTCACCTGATAAGGGGAACTCAGTAAACATTTGCTGTCCAGCAGTGCAAGAAAAATAACAACCTGTAAAGGTGGTAGAATGAATTCAACAGTTTATGTACATGCTAATTAATATGAGTAACGTATGCTAATTACAGGCAAGGCTTTCACCTGGCTTCAGAAGGCAAAGCCACAGCTGGAAAACATGTTGCTTCTTTACCGGGACATGATTCTATTTCAAAGGCTTTTTTCATTCTTGAAGAGACAAAAAGTCAGAACTACAGGGTCATTAAGACACAAAGAAAACCTAGGTAATACCACCAATGTGATGAAAAGATGGATTTGGTGCTTGATCACGTAGTTTCACAGAAAGTTCTCATGGTGTTAGTGATTGTTTCAGTTACCTGGAGCTGCTCACGCCTGCTCCCAGTCCTGCCATGACAGCAGCTACTGCAGCAGTGTTGTGAGCTGGTGTGAACTGGAGCCTTTCTTGGTTGAAGCCAACACAATAAATCTTTGATTCATTGTTCTTGGTGTCACAGTACAGACAGTTCTGCTAAAAGTGCAGCTGAATGCTGTGGCTGGAAGGAAGGGTGAGATGCTTAAGCCAGTAAGTCTTACTGAAAAAGAAAAGAAACTTGTGGTGGAAAAAGAAAGGACTTTTTGCTGGTGAGAGGTAAACCACAAAACTGAGGTGAAATACCAACTGGAACAGCACATAGAGAGGAGAAAGGTGTGACTAGGCAGAGCCTTGAAGCTGAAGCCAAACTGTGAATTTAGTGTGTGGAGGAACAGGAAAGAGGTTAAAGTGAAAGTGATATAGTCTGAATCTGCAGTGGGTTGTGCAGGAAAAATTAATGTAATAACTTTATCTTTGTAATTCTGTCACTTGACATCTTTGGTATGAGCTTTAGCTTCTGGGATATGATCAGATTTAACTAAAAAACCCCAAACTAAAACAACAGCAATAACAAACCAAAACATGAAAAGTCATGTAATCTGATTATTGCTAACAAATTGATTCCTGAATGTAAAAAATATTGAGAAAGAAATCATGATAATAGGATTGGAGTTGAGCATTACTTAGTCCTGAATAATTCCTCCCTAACAGCAGTGACCTCCTTTTGTTTCCTTTGGAAATACCCTATGCCACAGTAAGTGCTATATACAAGATGTCTCACACTTGGCCATTAGAACCACTTGGTGAGGTACAAACCTCTTTCAAGATTCTGTACTTGGGCTCATGCAGGGTATTTACATTTCCATGGCCACAGAGCTTGCCTGTGCAGAGCTGGACTCATCACAGAGCAGGGCTGATAAATCCACTTGTTCACCTGCATGGTGGGTGTGCTTCAGGCCTCACGTGCACCATGCCTGCATGTGTCTCACAGCTGCTTTCTGGGTTACTAGAAAAGTGTTTGTCTGCATATAAAATATGAAAGCAATCCTATCTGTTAGGCCTTTAATATAGAACATAAAATTTAAATATAAAATAATGAAAATCCCATTTTACACAATATCCAACAGCCCAGCTGTTTAATTGTGGAGAGACTGGTTCAAAGTGGGGGTGAAAGCAATGAAATGGGTTTATGCCCTAAGACAACACAGGCTGTAGCACTTCTTTTAAAAAGCTACAGCTGTCAAAGAGGGTTTTTTTTTTCCCCCAGGTATTTATTTTTGGCAGATGACTGAACATGAATGGAGATTTCCTTTGGAAAGAAATCTACATGAAGCAAATGCACAGCACACTAAAAATGGCTGTCAAGAGATACTTTCATAATGCACCAGATATTCTGTGTGTGTTAAACTGAACCAGGTTTTAATCTGCAGACAACAAGTGACCATTTTAATCTAGAACAAGTAATGTCAACCCAAAGTACTGAAAGCTGCTCTTCAGAAAGACCAATGTGTGCAAAGCCTTTTAAGCTCATGGGCAAACCAGGGCCTGCTGTGTATAGACACCTTCTCCTGTAGCTTCTCATAATTTACAAAATCACCAACCTTCTTTGACAGGTCACTAATTCTAGAATCCAGTCTACTTTTAAAAATTGAGGAACTGTTTTTATAGACATTTATTGTTGGATTCTGTACTGGACAGTGCTCTACTGGTCTTCAAGCAGATACTGATACTTTATCAGATTCATGATAAAGGAGAAAAAGTTAAAGGGTTGGTTTTTTTTCCAAGACACTGAATGACAATGTTTTATGTTCTTACTCCAGAAATCAGGGTTATCAGCCAATGACTTGGAAATCCCAGATCAAGCTACACACTCTTAATGCATTTTCTTTCCCCTCTTTTTATCTGTTTATTTGTTATACTTGAAAAATAGGACACTTCCCCTTTTGTGTATCTTTCAAAATGCTCCACCTTTTGTCCATTGCTTAATGTTCCCTCTCTCTCTGTGATGATTCACCCACTGCAGGGAGGGGTAAACATCAACCCCTGCTTCTGTCATACAGGCAGACATTTTCCTTACTGGTATTTGTTTAATTTGGACGTTTTGGTATATATTATGTGGTATAGTCCCTTATAACTCTGTGATGCCTGGTGTGTGCAGTTTCTCACACACACCGTGAGCAGAGTTCTTTGCAAAGACCTGTGTAATGGGTGGTACTTTTAACATTATTGTCTTTTCATTTCCTTTTGACTGAATTTGCTTTTCATCTTTCCTTTGGTTCCTCTGTTTAGCCTTTTTTCCGCCCTGCCTCACAGCCCTGTTTTCCCTTAATATCTCCAAAGAACTGAAAAGGACAAATACAAGCTAATCCGATCTCCACCCTCTTTTCTGCTTTAACAAAGCTTTTAGCTTGCCCTCTCATGCTCTTTTTTGTTTGTTTTGTTTTCTTTACCTTTCCTCCCCCCCCCCCCGAAAAAAAAAATCACTACTCCTATGCATAAGAAATGGTCAAGCTGCAGCAGGACATGCAATCATGGAGACTTAAGACAAAAATCTCTATTTTCTAGATGTACCTGTGGGTTATACCAGGCTTGTACCTCCTGCTGCAAAATAAGCTTGTGGACAAGAGAATAGAGAGAAATATATTTCAAGCTTCCCCTTTGGTTCCTGACAGAATTCTTTTTGTCTTTTTGAGCAGAGTAGCCGAGTGGCTGAATATACATGCTATATGTGTCTGATGTGTTTTCTACATTTTTGTTCTTGCTGATGACTGCAGGCTTATAAATTTTTCCTTTGCATTTGGGCCACCACTTCCTTGAATCAAGAGGAGAGGAGCCTTAGGCCTTTCCTATGGCTGCTGTTGCCTCTCTCCTCTGCGTGCTTATTCTGCCTGATAGGCCCAAGTGTGTCAGCTTGGCAGCGTTCCCAGGCACCATCAGCATTACAACATTCCCGGAGTCGGGTCTGGGTTAGCACAAAGCATTGACAAATTCTGTGTATTTAGTTTTGTTCTCATGCTGTTCTTCATAGGGATTAAGATTTTTTTTTTTTCCTAAGAGAATAATATTAGAGTAGAGCAGTCACACAATGAGCATAAATGTTAATGACTGACAATCCTCACATTTAGTGCTTAGAGGAATCAAAATTTGGATGTTTGTGTGTCGGGGGTGATATCTCTGAGCAACATAGGCCTTTAGGTGTTCAATTAAAAAGAAATCTATCTTGAATGGTTTGAACTGTTGAAACTGATGCAAGTATTCACTGAATGTCATGAATTTCCAGTGTGTTCCTGCTGCTGTAGTGGGCTGTATGATTCCCTTTATAGCAGCACTCTCCCCAGTTTCTGCTATATTCCTAAAGCAGAACAAACGGTCAGTGTATCCATGAGCCTTCCTGCTCCCTGCCCTGAAAAACGTTGCCAAATCTAAAAAGAGAAAATGCTTCCAGCAGGGACTCCAGAATTCCTTATGAGATGATAATTTATACTCTGTGCTGTTAATCCCCTGTTTCAGCCCGAAATGCAGAGACACAGAAGTGTGAGCACAGCAAAGGGCTGCTGTGGCAGCTCCCTGTGACAATGCTATCTCAAGGAATAATCTGAATGCAGTATGGGACAATGCAGAGCAGGATGACTAATTTTACTGAGTGGCACAGTTATGAGTCACATCGCTCTCAGGCAGAGAGATTTGTGTGGTAAAGTAGTTATATCGTGAGAGGTGCTGTATGGAGGTAAGGGAGGGCACTAGGTTTTTTGTGGTGATTGTTTCTGGGATTATTAGCACTCGACTAAACGTGACGTGCATATTCTGTTTGCAATTGTCATAGATTTATGGAAGAGGGCTTTTTATAGCTGGTTTTGCACAATCTGAGATCCTGCATGTTCTACTGGAAGAATGTTTATTTTTCTTTGATTATTCCATGTCATTATTTAATAATTATTGTTTCAATGTGAAGCGTCTCCCCCTACACCTTCCCTTTTTTTTTTTTGCTTTTGTTTAGTGAATAATTATTTGTTATTCAATATGCTTCAGAATCACCCTTTCATCTGCAATTTCCATGGCAATCTTCATGGCTACAGGATGATAATACAGAGCTATATTACACAGATGTAAAATTTTGAACAATTATATAAAGGCTTGTTGGAGGCTTTCTAAAAATTTAACCTTTAAGATCTTCATCTGGAGTTAAGACTTCCTTCTTGGCATAACGATAAATCCTCCCACTTTCACTGCATTAGGGAAAAGAACGGAATCACATTTTTTAATCAAAAGCTTGGGAATTGGCCCAAGATCAAACCGGTTGCTTACATGCCGTTTTCTCATTTTGTTTCATTTGCAGCATTTTAGCAGGAGATGAAAAGGTAAAACAAAAACATCTGAAAAGCTCCATGAATGTTTTAGTGGGGGCAGACTGGTGACTTGCCACGTAGAGAGAAATCTGTGTTTTGGGGGCCTGTGTTGCATCTCAAAAAGCACCAAGTCCGAGAGGGTTAACGGACAGGAAACTGCAGTTACAGCCGCTCCTGAGGAAGTCAGTTTTTGTGTAACAGCCCGGAGCAGGCCGAAAGGTGGGGGCCGGGGGGGGAGGATTGGAGATCTCAAGGTCTGGGGTGACCAGGATATTTTTAGTTTTGCTCTGCAGCGTTTTAAACACAAGGGAGGGCCTGCACCGAGTGGTAGCAACGCTCTGTGATAAAGCAGTTTCCACTCTGGAGTACTTTCTGGGAAAAGGAGACATGAGTGTTCATGTTTAAGGTTCCTTTTTTGCTATTAAGACTCAGCATATCGTGATATCTAAAGAAGTCACACTGTGGGTACATGGTTGCTCTGCTGCATGTTCATATATTTAAATTCTGGAGCAGAACCCTTCTCTGAATTCTGAGTTATTAATTTCAGTCTCTCCTGTGCACATTCACTTTCAGTAAGTTTTGCTCTCTGCCTGCGGCCTCGCTTTCTCGGCCAGCAGAGCACCAGCAAAGCGAATTTCGCTTTCCGTGCAAACAAAAGACCAGCCCTTGCGACCTGGGCGAACTCTGCCTCCTTCGGGTTCAGAACACCCAGATGCCTTCAATAAACGGCACGCTGGGGCACGTTTGCTGGGGCCGGCGGTGTGCGGCGGTTCCCCGGGGCGGGCAGAGCGTGGCCGCGGCCGGGGCAGCGCGGGGCCGGGCGGCGGGAGCAGAGCCGGGCCTAGCGCGCCGGCCTGCTCCGAGCCCGGGATGGCTCCTGCTCCCGGAGCCGCACAAAGATAATCGCTCAGGAAGTGTCTCAGCCAATCCCCTGGCGCTTTACATGCGGATTTGCCGGGGCAGCCAATCCGGGGGCGGCTTTCATGGGGAAGACAGATCATCAAGCCCAAGTGCCAAGCCCTCCCTGCCCGAGTACTGAGAGCCTGTCCTCCATGTTTTATAAGTATTGACATAACACTGTGTTAACAATGCATCCACAGAGGTAAGCCTTGCTTTTTACATTGCTTTTTCTCTAAGACCTATGAGTTGTGGGTTGAGAGTGTGATTCTCTGTGATTTCTCGTGCAAAACTCACACCACAGCACTTATATTAAGTTGGAACTGTTTAAATTTGCTTTCTTGGGTCACATGGTTAGTAGCCATTAGCCACAGCTTTATTTTACAGTCTGGCAAAGCCTTGGCATGCCTACTTCTTCACAGGAGGATGGTGTTTTTAGAGTTTATCAAGATCCTGGTATTCCAAAGGAGGTTTCTGTCTCTGAGCAGTTTGCCAGCACTATTGTCTGTTGTGTCACATGCCTGCTGGAGAGAAAATGGAAGCTAGGGAGCAGATGCATTTAACTGCCCTACAGGGAGTCAAGCAGGGATAATGGCAGACAGAGGAACAGGCAAGTTTACCTTTCTAAACAGTGAATGGAACAGCTAAGATAAGTTATCTCTGAGAAAATATGGGATTTTTAAAAACCTAGACATCAGCAAAAAGTGCTAATGGCAGATTGTAGATATTGGGCCTAGGTGGTGGTGTGCTGTTGCATCATGTTTTTTATGCAGCTAATCTTAACTTAAAATGATTATTGAACCTTTTTTCTTGCAGGAGTAATTAATACAACGCTTTTCTCTTTCTGAGGGACAATGTATGGTTAATATTTTGTTCCTTTAAAAGGGAGTTTTTATGCTGCAGATTTTGGAAATGGAGTGCTGCTCAGTAAAACGCAGCAGTGCATCTGTTTACAAATCTGATGCTTTATGGAAAATGTTTTTGAACTGTTAGCTTTCTTATTTTGCATAGTTCAAATAAACTAATGTAACTTTTATTTGTGCCTTTTTGTTTTACATTGTATCAGCCACAGTTCTGTGTTGTGGAGTCCAGAAGATATAAAATCATGTGTGGTTCATGACAGTAATACATGTTGTTCGTTCTTGGGGTTTTTTTCCTTTTTTTTTTTTTTTTAAACTTTTGGTTTAATGCTGCGTAATTATTTCAAGAAATTCCTTTTTGATCAATTCCCAAATCTGCCAGCCTGTTGTATCTTCTTAACTGGAAAAATGAGATGGGTGCTTGAACAGTTGGTAAGTAAGCAGCATGCTACTCTCTGAACATTTTAAATAGTTTTCCAAAGATTTTGTTTTTACTGGGTCAGTTAGTGTAGTAGATGAAGTGATGTTAGTGGTTAGTCAGATCAGATTTGCTTAGCGTCCATTTTAAGGGACTTGTACATGTAAACTGCCCTAATTGAATGCACTGTTTTTCTGATAATTTGTCTCTAAATTTTGAAGCTTTTACTTCCTGTTTACCTTAGGCCAGTGAAAAATATTCTACTTGCTGTTTGTTCGTAGATCACTAATTACCACGTTTGCAGGGTAAAGCGCGTTTTCACTGTTCCTTGGGCTTTTCGGGTGTGATGAAAGTGCTAGTGCTCAGCAATGAAGTGACCTTATGAAGTAAAGTAAATAATACTTAATGAGCATATGTTTCTGATACTATACAAAGTGTAACCTCAGACAAACTTGCTTGGTTTATAACTAATTTAGAAACATTTTGTGCTCTTTATAAAGGTTTTAATTGTAGCGCCTGCATGCTTCTTTGAACAAGCTGTTTTTCAGTGATCACCAGGGCTGTTACAAAAGCAGAGGAAGGATGCTCTTTTGTGCTTTTAATGTAATTTTTGCACTTGTTTTAACAGTCCATACACATTCATTATTTTAGGAAAGAACTGAAAGCTAGTCTGGCTTTGCAAATGACTGTGCCTCAGCACAGTGCATGCAAACTTTCATAGACCCTTGCCATATATTTGATAACTTTCTTTAACATAGCAATTTACCCCTGATTACTTGTTTACCAGTGTGAATATCTTACTTTAAATGTCTCACTTTGGTTAAAAGCTTTCCTCTCCCCTATATGTATGTGTGTTGTGTTCCCCCCCCCCTGCACCCCCAGTCCCCTAGGATTAGATTATAAGAATGTCTAGTTTAATTTGAAACCTGAAATGCTGCTGGGGTACCACTGAATTTAATATGATAGTATTTCTGTATGCAATTTTAATGCGTTTTTTCAGCATACATGAAAGTGCTGATGCAGCTAAGAAGTTATTCTGGTTTTTGTTCTTCAGTTGTTAAAAACCAAAAATTACATTTGGACACAATTTTCCTAGTAGTAGTTTATACATGTTAGCAGTTTACTTTCAGCCTTTTAGAGTGAACAACATAATATTTGTTTAATATGAGGAAGCAAGGGTAAGTGATCTGCAATCAGAAAGCTTGTATTAAAATGGCTCCCACAGGTTTTGTTAAACCAGGATCTGTTTCAAATCTGCACCTCCAGACACGCTGCTGACAGTGAAGCGCATTTGTGTGAGCTGCCCTCGTGCATGTAATGAAACGGAGCATCGTGAGTCTGTTAAAGTTCACTATTTTCAATCACTCGAGTATAATTCTTTTATAGTTCACAAAAAACAAATGTCTGCATTGCAGCAAGATGTCTGAGGCAAGGTAGAGACAGCAGCGTTGTGCCTCGGCTCAGCCCAATGGCGCTGCTCCGCCGGCGCCGGAGCCAATTGCCGCAGCAGGCAGGTTAAAGATTGACAATTGCAGTGGCAAGGCTGAGAAAGGCCTTCTGGAAATTTCTGCCATCTTTGTTCCATCTAAGTAAAGCAAATTCAGCCAAGCTGAAGGATTTCATGTATGTATTTATTTTTTTTTTTTTTTTTGTCAAGGTACACTGTTATCACTCATTTTGTTAGGTTGCATAATAAGCAGCACTCTGCTGTTTTTTTCTGTTCAGGACAGATGGAATGTGGGGTTTTGTTTAAGTGACAGATGCAGGGAAAAAGCATGTATGCTTTCTCCCCAAGATTTTACTGGCCTGGCTCTTGTTACAATCACAATTAGACAGGACATGTATGAAGCAATGCAGCTGAGGTTTATTCAGCTTGGAGCAAATGGCCATTATTCTGATTATAACTAGCAGTTAATCGTATAATTGTGCTGTAAGTTTTCTGGCTACTAGAGAGTAATTTGAATTGCCCAGGATGAATATGATTAGCCATTATTATTTAGTGCCAACATCCAGTTACTTTTGTAATTAACTGGACAAAGAATGGGGGGGGGGGAACAAAGGAGTGATCTGGATTATAAATCATGGTGAAAACAGTAGCTTTTTAAAAGCTACATGCCTTTTTCATTCTTTGCAGGCAAACTGTTTTACTTGGAAGCTAAATAGTGCTAGGGAAAAGCTGAGTAATTTCTTTAAACAAATGACACTACTTAACATATTGAGAATGAAAAAAATGCAGAGTATAAACCACTCCAAATGTAACAGTCACCCCCCCTCACAGTAGGTAGGAGTATCGAAATGTAGCAGGAAACCTACATTGCTACTAAGGGAGCATGTAATAAAAGGAACTTTGTGCTCAAAAAGCAGAAATAGATAGATTACATTACAAATTTAGCCCTTCATATCATGTCCACAAACTTCAACTGGCTCGTCTTCCTGAGCTGTCTTCCATTTTGTGATATCACTTTTGTTTGAGGTTTTGGTTGTTGTTTTGTTTTGTTTCTGGTTTTGTTTTGTTTCTCCTGTTCTGCCTTGTTTTCCAGTATATTGTATTACTTTTCAGCTACTGGCCCTGTGGGTGCAGGAGCTGAAAAGTGATAGCTGGTGGTCAGTTTTCCATAATGGTGGTACTACTCCAGCATAATTAGTTAGAGGGAGATAAATCTCAGTAAAAGCTCTCCTCTGTCTGAAATTCAGGGTATTAATTTGAATTTTCTGAATACCTTGAAAGTTGAAGAAAACCTTTGCCCATGTGAAATGGAGTAGACAGCAATTTTCAAATTTTGTTATTTGTGGATCCCCAGTATTTTTCCCATGGGCACATGAATCCCATTAGAATGACTTTAAGCCTGTTAGACTAGGTTTGATTTACTTGGTTATTGTCTGCAAACCCCTTTGTGGTAGTAAACTGGCTTTGAGGGGTCTGCAGACTGGAAACCATCACAGTAGGCCATCAAGTTTGGCCCTTTAAATTGTATTTAGAAAGTAATTTAAATACATTTGTTAATAAACATGTCTTGTATTCATGGGTTAAAGGCTAATTTAGCCACAGCTACATAGGAAATGAGTTTCAGGTATTTGGTAGTTGTCTGTCATTGTCATGTTAACCCCTTATTGCCTGTTGTCAGAGCATCTGTGTTTCACCCTGTGAGATTAAAACCATACAGGATGTTAACATTCTTAATTCAGCTGATAGAAAGCTTTACTTTCAAGCACGATTGTTCTCAAATTATATTTTTAGCATCTGAAATCTGTAGCTATTTGGCTGCCTTGCTTGGGCCTCAGCTGTATAGTTTATAGACTTACAGATGACTGTGTGACACCAAGGATCCCCCCTCCCTCTCCTGATTTTTCTCTTTTGTGCAGCTGTTTTGAATGGACACTGAATAAGAGTAAGGTTTTAAAAAGAACTAACTGTTCTTTAAATGAAAAATAGTTACTTTGCTTGTTATCACAGGTAACCAGCTTAAACATTGCTATACATAGATATCTGAGCAAGCCTTTTGTGTGTGTTAATTACTTAATGCAAAGTGTTATTTGCTTAATACATAGGGAGCATTTTGCAGGGAATTCTGCAAAAGGAAATGTAAAATATGAGGTGCTCACACTGGAGGGTGAAGCTAAAATTGAGTGATTTCCTTAGTAACCTGTGACTTCACAAATCTCCCTGTCTCGTGCCTTTTTAGTTAAACGATCGGATGTCAGGTGTCCTTTGGTCCTTCTTTACCACTTCTGATATTTAGATGCTGGCTTTGAATCTTGCCCTGCTGTGTAAACAGGAGCTGCTGGTATTGAACAAAGTGCTACCATTTTAGCTCCAGAGCAGGAGTGAGGCAGTGCAGTGCTGGCAGACGCCATTTTAAGAGCCCTGCATAAATAGCATAGCTACCGATGAGTAAGAGACTGTTATAGGTGAGTGCTCATACAAAGCTGCTATTTATTCAGCAATGGCATGCAAATAGTGGTTTTTGGTTTTAAATTTTGATTGAATGCAGTTTTTTTGGAGTCATTATTTAGAATTGCTGCTCACAAATGTGATGCATGAGAGGCAGGAATGATCTTAAAGATGAAATTCAGTTTTAGTGCTTGTCTTTAATCAGTTTTTTGTTTTGTTTTGTTTTCTGTTAATTAAAAGGAAAAATGAATTCCAGAAATATGTAGTTCTTGATCTGAAATTCATGTGTTATTCCCTAATGTAGATCTAGATTGTGTATGTGGGCATTAGCTGTTTCGAGTGGTTTTCCATATCTGTCAGTTTTTCTTGGTTAAATGTCAAGGTGCAGTAGTTCATCTGCAACTTTTAATTGCTCTTTGTAGTTACTATGGATTAAAGAAGCTTTATATATTCTTGTATATGTACATTTTCTCAGGTAAGTACTACTATTAGTAAAGGAATGATTTTCCTAAACAGAAAAGTCAGTATATAATTCAGGGATGTGAAATTTGAAAACCTGAATTTTATATTAAAAAAACCCCACCCTCTCTTCAGTTTGGTAGAGAACATATTTAAAAATTAGGCAGCTAAGTTATTTTTTCTATTTTTACCTTAGTATCAATAAATTTTGTGTGTTTGCAGTCCTTATTTTTTTTTCTTTCTGTGCCCAACTCTCCCCAAAGGAATAATCTCCACCCCTTCTACCCTCATTCAGACACGCTAAACTAGTTTGTATGAAACAAATTAGCTTAACATTTTAGAAAACAAACTTCTGTTGTTGTTGTTGCAAGTTTTGTCAATATGGGTAGGGAAGTTTTAAATGATTAATTGGTTTTCTGGTCATTTGACAGGGAAACTGGCAAAGCTTAAATTTCAGTTGTGTTCTTAAAACGTGTTCCTCTGTGTTCATTCATCTTAATGAGGAAAAAAGAGTAGCTTTCAGAATTACATAAGCTATTTGTTGTATTCATTTAGGTACTTAATTGAGTATATTTCAGTATCATTTCTGATCTGCAGCCTCAGAGCATCCCATTCATACATGCATGACAGTAACACATGCTGGCTGAAATAGGTGCTCTGAGCCCTGCAAAAATGAATTCTCAAAAGAAAACTCTCTGGAATATAGTTATTGTTTCCATGGAACAAGATGCTTGGTTTTAGTTATTTTGCTGCTAGTCTTAATTTCCTTTTATTTTGTGGGTAATTGTAGGGTAACTGATTAACAACCTGTTTTTCTTGAATTATTTGAGATCTTTTGCTAATATCTGCATTTGGAAGTTTGTGCTTTATAAAGCATTTTCACAATTTTCCTGGTATTGGTGGAGGGTGCAAAGGTGAAAAGATGTCAGCTTTACAAAAGTTACTGTAAACTTGCTATGAATTGCTGGTATGTATTTATAAACTTGAATCTCAAAGATGACCACTACAGTTATCACTGCCAGCATTCAAACAATATCATGTTGTGGAAGTCATTATACATTACAGCAAATAAAGCAATGGGAGATGCTTTTGAAGAGCTGTTCAGTATCTTTTATAGCTATGTCTAACACACTTTTTTTTATAACTGTTCCCCACCAACACTGGGATTTTTTTTTTCAGAACAGTCTCTGTGGTTTTTTTATATATTTAAATGTTTGCCCTTAAAAGATTAATTAATTGCTGAGAATATGGAGATGCCTCTGTTCCTCTGAGGCTCAGGTTTCATAGTGTAGTAGGTAATGGCTGGATTTTGTGTGAGTGATGCACACTGTGCACATGTCTGTATAGGGAATGTGTTCCTCCATTTGCTGAGGAAGGTGGAGAACCTTGGTATGAAGTGGAGAATGCAGTTTTGACTGCTTATTTATACTTAAAATCTTTGAGAAGGCTGTTTTCAGGCATCCTTTAGGTGATGTTTGCATCCCTGCCCGTGGCAGCAGTTTGGAAGGACATCCATCTTTAAGGTCCTGTCCAAGGCAAGCCATTGTATCATTCTGTGATTCTTTGTATCAAGATTTTGCAAGATATTTGTTCGCCTTACAAGTGTTTCTGAAGAATCTTTTTCTTGTTTAGAGCTCTATTGCACAAACACTTTAAAGGGTGGTAGAGGAAACTGACTCAGTTTCCTAAATTGAGCTGGTTATATGAGCGGGACACACTCTGAGCTGAAAAACCCTGCTGTGCTGGAACTGATAGGTCGGAGTCCTGCCCTGTGCCCCCCTGCAGTGCTGGGTTTGGGCCCAGGGGCACAGAACATGCTCTGTCACTCTGAAACATCTCCTGGTGCTTTGGTCAGGGAGGTGGGAACACTTCCTGCTATGGTGTTGCCCTCTTGATCCATCACTCCCATTTCTCAGCCAGGATTCATGCACAACTCTCTGGATTGTGATACTGATTTGTACCAACTACTGCATCTTTCATGTTATACCATGTTCCCTTAAGGTTGTGTTCTAAACAGAATGACCTGATAGATTTGGATGAGTCTGGAATACTACAATTGCTCTAATGTAACTTAAATGTGAGCTGCTAAAAGGGTGGTGCCTTTTTTCTCCCTGTGTGGTTCTCTCCCATTTCCTGCATGTCCAGCTGCACAGTGAATTAGATTCCAGAACTGATTTGGATAAAATGGACATGATTTCTGGAACAAGAAGTTCAGGATTGGGGAAAACATTCCTTTTAGTAACAGCCTATGTAAAATGAGCATAAGTGTTCAACCTGAGTCTTGTAAAGCCTTGTATGTCCTAGTCTCTGGAACTGGACCTGTATTTTAAAAGCAGGTAATGTGCACTGCCAGATTACTCCAGTTTTACAGAATTACTGGGTATGAATACATATTTACCTATATGCATTATTGAATATATATACATGATGTTTAAAAATAAGGGGTTTCTTACAGTTTGGCAATATTTAATTAGAATTTTAAGAAGAGGGAGGGGAAGAAAAAAACTCCAGTGCAGCATTGGAAGAGAACAATGAACCCATCCCATGAGCCCATCCCTTCCCTTTGCTTAGGAGAGGAATGGGCAAAGACAAGTGGTGCATGAAATGTTTTGGTGTCTGCAGGCCACTGCCAGCTCCTCTTTGCTGAGGCCCATGGGAAAGGGTGTAACAAATGTGCAGGATAATTGATCTGCCCATGCATAGTAAATGTGTGAGCATTGTAGTATGGTTGGCTGTGTTGTGCATTTAATCTGCCCATGCAAAGTAAATCTGAGAAGTGTTATGTTACCAGACAACTGTGCTACACATTTACCATAATTCTGGTCACATGGGTGCCTTGTCTTGCTCCTGAAATGATCACGAGAGTCCATGATCTGGGAAGTAGATGTTGGTAGAATAGAACTTCCCTTCAGTGTTTTGTGACTTTAAAGAGCTTATTTTGTAAATTATTTCTATATCCAAATGACAGAGAACAATTTCTGGCATCCATGGAACTTCTCAGCTTTGGGTCTTCCATACATTGAGCTTGGCTAATTTGTGTGTAAAATTTCTGCTGGCATAACTGCTGTTTAGAACTGTGAAAGGAATTGCAACCCAGTAGTTCATAGTTGATTACAAGTAGTTTTGTCAAATAACAAACTCAAAAATCCTTCTGCTGTTAAGTTTTACTTTGTTTAGTATTCTCTTTTAACTTATACCCTTAACAAAACTCCTCCTAATATAAACTGTTTGTCAGGCTGAAGAGTTTCTCTGGTATAAATGCAACCAAGTCCTCACTGCTGCTTCTGAGCTCTGATGAGATGTCTCAGGCAGATTTATATATAAGGGCTAAAGCAAAAGTTTCCAGGTGCCCTCTTGGCCCTGTACCTGGAGCTGGGGAGGTTGAATGGAACCTGAGCCCACTCTATAGCAGCAGAAGTTCATATCTGCCATATCAGCGCAAACTGGTATCAGCAACAACTTCCATTAACAGACTGAGTCTTAAATTGTCCCTGTAGAGGGAAGGATCTTCATCCCTCATGGCTGTTGTGCTCTGGTGGACACTGCAGTACCTGCCTGAAGCTCCAGAATGCCATTTTCCATCATTTTGAATTTGGGTTTGCTTCAACATCATGTGTTTTCTTCTACCTTTCATCTGGGATAGTCACATCTCCAAAACTGCTCTGTAACTCTGTGTTCATTCTTGTTCATTTTTCCTCTCCCTTCCATCTTCTTTCCCCAAAGTGACTTAACAAGCCAAATGGATTGAGTTGTTTTCTTGAATGGCATCGCTATAGAATATCACAAGAAAGTCAGATGTACTTTGTAATAGTTTAATCCTGCCTGGAGCAAATGAAAACTGACTGTGTAAGATTGAATGGTAACAACTCTGTACTCTTTACTCTTTATGGTTAATAATTGGTGGAATTGTATTGCCAATAAATTCTAAATATTCAGTTTTCTGTTACACAGTCTAGTTCCAAAATCCTTAAAATTATTTACTTAATGGTTGTTAAAATTGCATTTTACCTTCTAATTTTGCAAGTCTATTTTGCTTAGTCTGTTACTTCAGCTAATCTGTTCACGAATGCTGATGAGCATTTAAATGTTGGCAGGCATCTGTCCACATGGTTTATCTGAGATTAGAAGCTGCAAGGGACAGAATTCCTGTTTGTCTGTTACATGCAAAGTTCATACATACATTGCCATAATCTTCAGTACATGTTACAAGACTGTCTTTGGTACAAAAATGTAACTTTTGTGCTTGGTAACTTGCAGCATATGTGTGTACCTGGATTGTTTCTTGCTGTGGTTTGATCAATGTATGCAAACCTTTCATTCCATCAGAAATTTTAATGTGGTTGTGCTTGACAGTGTTGGGTTGAACTTAATGGATAGAAGTTAGTCATGCAATTAATGCAGTCCATGAAGTATTCTAATTCACCTTTTTGAATCCTGCAGCTTGGCTGAAGAGGAAATAAAGACAGAGCAGGAGGTGGTGGAGGGGATGGACATCTCCACTCGATCCAAAGGTGAGTAAGAGGAGTATTTCAGTTAGGTTCTACAACACAATTATTTGTAAACCAGGGTAGTGAAGCTGTGTCATCTACCATGAAGCTGCTCTTGAGTGGAGACTCAAGATTCACTGTATTTTTTACAATGACTACTGTATGTTAGGAAGTTTTTCCTTGGTTTTCGTTATCTATCAAATCTACACACACAAATATTTCAGTCTTATTTCTGGTTTATGAATAACTAAGGTTAAATTACCAAAAACCAGCAACCTCTTGTTGCTTTATCTTGTTGCAATTGCTTTATCATGGCTTCCTTTAAAGTAGTACTTCTAGATTGGCAAGACAGGTGAAAGTAGTAGTAGCAGCAAAACTATTAAGGTAGTATTTCCTACTGTAATGAATTCTTTTTTTTCCTAAGAATAAAGAATCACACTAGCATTTCTGTTTCCACAGAAATTAGTCCCCTGAGCAGGATGTATTTCATGGACTTTCAGGCCTGTCCATCTCCTTTTGTACTTGCAACTGACTTTGCAGCTTTGTTTACCTGAAAGCCATTTCTCTAAAACAGCAGCAATAGTTACTACCATCCTTGTAAAGTTCTGGCACATGCCCAGTTTCGCTTCCTCCATCAGGGCTCACAAGTCTGGTTAACTCTGAATGGGCAGGTGGGTTTGTCTTGAAGGCATGGCACAGGTCATCTGCATGTTTTTTAATGAGGAAGCTTGGCTGGATAATGTGGTTATAAAACTGGATTCAGGTCTTATTTGTACTAACAGACAGTAAATTTTTTGTTTCATTTCTCATGGTATAGTTAGGTGAGGTAATACTTGCGATCTGACACCTCAGAAGAGATACACTTGCTCCTTTTGTCCCTTCTCCCTGTATTTTTCTCCCTTCTCTCCTTCTGATCTTGTCAGTCTTCACCACTGGACTGCTTTCAGTATTGACTTCTCTTTGTATTTCAGTTTTCTAGGCCAGCAGAAAGTAAATGTTTTTGTTGCTTTAATGTTTGCTGCTGACTGGGGTAAGCTCCCAGCTCTGCGCTCCACCACTTACTTCCTTTGTGGTGCATGTCACATCCCAGCCACTTGAACTTTCTAACCAACATAAAAGCTGAAACATTTTTCTGCTGTTGTAGTAACCAGTTTGTTTGTAAAAGAGTTTGATAACATAAGAACTTGGTATAACAGACAGTGGAGGTTATTAGATGCATTTAGCTGCCCATGAAATCTCATCTTTATTTCTCCTTAGAAATGCTGGCCCACTTTTAGTACTAATTAGAGTTCTGCATGCCTTAACTGAGCTAAACCATTACTTATGTCTCTGACGTAATTAATGTCTAAAAGACACTTAAAATTAATGTCTAAAAAACACTTAAAAAATCTGGTATCTACTTATGTAGATGTTTGCATTTTAATTCTGGTGCTTTAATCAGCCACAACCAGGTGTATGGGCCATACAAATGTTTTCGTTTCCTCGCGGTAGTTCTAGTGCTGCCCTGACTTCAGGATATGTTGTTTCAGTGAATTAAGCCCACAGGAGACTTTTTGCTTTTTGTTTGGTAGGGTTAAGATGAAAATTCTTAGGACAGTGAGCTGATCTAATATCATGGTTATTGAAAAGGTCAGTCTGTCATTCCCAACCTCACACACATGATCTTGCATCTTCCCTTGCACTGTGGGTGCTTAACAATTAGAACTGGTCAGTTCCAAGGGATTTAACCTGGCAGAAAGAGACTCATGTTTTCATACTGTTTACTGTTTACAGCTCCCTGAACCAGCTGATGCCAAAGCCAGTCTCACCATGGTTCTGGTTTAGGTCGACCAAGCTGGCATCGTGTGGAAGCCACATGCATGGATGTTCTCCTTGTGCTTTAAATACCAGTGGGAGTGATGTAAATGGCATTTCTGTATCACCATGGTAGAGATAAAACTTAGCAAGTGTTGAATCAATCTAATAATAAGGGAATTGGTATTTATTTAACTAGATACTGATTTGCTTTGGTTGGTTTGTTAAATTTAACGTGTATGTTGATAAAACTCCTGCCAGCACCACTCCAAGGACAAGAATAACAACCACCCACCCCAGGCCCTTACAGGCTTATATTTTTTCCAGTGAAGAATGTGGGACATAAAGAACTGTTTAGACTTACCTGTAAACCATTTCTCTTTGTTGTATACCCAACCTAATCTGTAAATTAGTGATAGAACTTTATAATAGTTGACAATATAGTTTCTCACAGAAAATAAAAGAATCATAAATGTCGTCTCCAAGAGCTTGCCACATTACAGGCCTGGTGTAATGCATCTTTTGGACTCCTGTTATTTGGATTGAAACAAGCTTCTCTGATAGTTCAGTCAGTATTTCTGCAGCAGAGAAGTCACAGACCAGAATTTCAAAGCTGGTATTCTGCTCTGTGCAAGGCAGAAAAAGTGCAGCAAAGTTCTCAACTGGTGGGATGGTGGCAGCAAGGACTGCACTTGTTGCAGTTAGCTTATGCAGTTCTGTTTTGTGTGTTTTGGAAAGGATATAGATGAGGAAGGTGACCCTATCTAGGCAAACCTGGTGGGGAAACATGCAACTCTTTGTGCTTTGCTTGGGTTTTTTGATGTGTGAGAAGCCTGTGCAGGAGATGAGTCTGTGGCACTGTATAACTTCAGACTTGACCTAGAGCAGCAGATGTGCTGCGAGTCTGTAACCTGCTTGCCCAGCTATGGTTTGTTTGTACAGCTCATATGAGGTTGTGTCTAAAGAAAGTTGTAGGGAAATAAATTTCTTTCCTTTAATACCAATTAGCTTGATGGAGACCTCTTCCTGAACATTCTTGTTTTGATATAAGCAGTTTAATTGCCATAATTCAGTTGCAGTTCAGTTTAAGCTAAATTAAACTGTGCATGGTTTATCTGGAACGCAGGTCTGAGCACAGCCTTTGTATTGGTCTAGGAAATGTAGTGGTTTCACAGCAGCCTGAGCTGGTCAAACGGCTCAATGCAGCAGTTTTATCCACTTCTTTCCACACCATAGCTGGCAGGAAACTAACTGAACCATAAAACATGAACAGTTTTCTACTAGCTCAGTGTGCTGAAACAGCTTGGTGGACTGCCAGAACTGGTGTAAGAGAGAAGGCAGGAATACACCAGTTGGGTGCAGGAAGTGTGGAGCTTTGTTAGCAAGCATTTAGACAGGGCTAGGCTGGAATGAAAGCAGAGCTGAAAGCCATCACTGACACTTCTTACTTTATATTGTGATAGATTAGGCGAGTCTGTAGCAGGGGTCAGGGCTATGGAGTCCTACATGTTCAGCTGCATTTCTCTACCCTTCTCCTTTGCTGGCTGTAATTCTTCTGCTGATGCACAGTCAGCTGTGTCAAGCAGCTGATCTAGCAGAAAATTGATCATTTTTTGTAGTACCAGATTATGCCTGAACCATGAACTGATTACTACAGTTACACATGAGTGCCTGTCTCCAAAAGTTGTGGAGACAGATACATGGTAAGGTGGGAAAGAGGAGTAGAGTTACTCTAGCAGTTATAATTTAGATCTGCTTATAGGCTGTGCATGTGCAGCCTTGTTAAAGACAAGGTTTTAAAATACAGTGCTCTCTTGATGAGAACAAGAAAGCATAAGGCATCTGAGAACTGGATATGGGAAATGACAGCTTAAAGAGAATGCAAGGAGTTCAAAAGTAGAAAATGGAGTGAAGGAGAGAGGCCATGGATTACACGATTATATTTTGTCCTTTGTATATAATACATTAGCATGTCCAGCAGGAGCATCTTGTTATATTTCTGTTCCAGCCCTATGGACTACTTTTTAACCTTGTTTATTAAATATTTCAAGATGGGGCTTGCAAGGTCTCTGGATAAATGTCTAAGCATTTCCAGGTTGTGGTTTCAGAGCAAATTCTGTCTTTGCTTGTACTTGTTGTCTGGACAGAATGAACTCTCCACTAGGTGTTTTCTTCCTATTAACCTGGAAGAATTTTTTTTTTAAATCCTTTCTGCTAGTGTAACTTACTTAGCTGCCAACAGAAGCAAGCTGTGGTGGCAGATGGACTTCCATATAGGTTTTCATGTATTTCGGCTGGTACTGGAACCATTGCCTGTTCAGTGCCCAGTCAAAAGGAGATTTTTAACACTCTTCTTGCTATCATCAGTTACAGATCTCTTACATTGCCATTGCATCTCTGCTGGCTCGTAGGACTTGGGTGGAGAGGTTGTTTTTCACCTGCTTTTCTCACTGAACCGGATTACTGGGGAGCTGAGCAGATGTTGGACATGGCTGGAGCAGCCTTGCCTCAGCAGGGACAGCTGGTCATTAGATGGTCTTAGCTTGGCATAAAATCATATGCTGAGGTCCTATTGCTTAATGGGGAGAATTCTGACATTTACAGGTTTGGAGGTTTTTTCAGGTTTGTGTTAAAGGCTTTGGTCTTAGGAGCACCTCTCTGTGGTAAAATGTTCAGATACAATGAATATAAATGCAAAAATGACTAATTAAATGGAATTCCCAGAGTGCTTGATACATTTTCTAACAATTTCATAATAGTACATCTCTATCAGCTTTCTTTGTAGTGATAACCAAGTATTTAATCACACAGAGATGAGATTCTTCCTCCAGTGTGAAGCTGAGACTCCTGCAGGGAACAGAAGTGTAGCCCTGGGCTTTTGTCTCTGGTGCAGAGCCCTTGCTATCAGCAGGCCCACCTCAGGAGGGCCTTGGGACAGCCAGGCTCCAGCTTATCCTTGCCTTTCAGCTCTTACCTTGCAAGTTGTTGGGAAGTGTTTCTTTTTCTTTATCTCCCAAAGTCCTACAGTGAAGAAACAACTGACAGCATCCTTTTGTACTTGTGTAAAACTGTAACGTGGCAGGAGTTAATCAGAATTTACACAACCACAGCTGACCTCTGGTATTTATTACATTAAGCAACTGGATTGGGTTAATTACATTGGTTGAAGTTATTGGAATGTAAACAGAGCTTTAGTGGTTGGTTGCAACTGCATCATATTTCAAAATTCTGGCAGAAAATTAAAATTCCTCAAAGCTGAGTGTAAGTTCTAACAGATTTATCCATGATTTTATGAAGTTTTAAAGATATTTACCCTGCTAAAGTATTACAAATAATGGATTTGAAAAATCAGAAATCTTTTTAACAACCATTCAGGATAATAAATTTAACTGGAAGGCTTCACAGTTCTGGAATTCATCTAAATTATTAATCAAAACCTGTTCTATCAAACAGGGCAAGTTAGTATTGCTACATTTTCTGTCAGATTTCCTCATTGATTACACTCATTTACATGCCATTTAAAGTGCAGGCATTCAGAGATTTTGAGGAGGAGTAGAGATATGACAGTCTAGGTGGAAATCTAGGTGATTTTTTTTCTTACTCCTTCTAAAGGCATGGATACACATTTCTGTGGGGTAATGACATCTTAAGCAATCTTCAGTCACCTGTCTTTTCTTGTACCTTCTCTCACACTGCCTTCTTATAGCTGTTTCTTAAATCCATCAAATTAATTCTTCATGCAGCTGTTTTCAATCAATTTTTGTTCTGTTACATTTTATTGAATTTAATTCCTTCATTTGGTTCACCAAACATTGACAGAACTGTTTGTGCCATAATAAAAGGCATAGCATGGCATTGGGAATTAAGGTTAGCAGAAAGTAGCCATGGGCTGGCTCTGTTTAAGTGACAGTTCTGAGTGTCTGACTTAGGTGGAACAGTTGGTTGTGTTTCTAGTAGGAAATGTTATTCAGAATTTTGCGTATTTGACCCAGTTGCATTGAGATATCAAAAACCTGCTTAAATCACAGAAAACTCATTGGTGTAACTAAGTCTCAGTTTACTGATATCTCCTGGGAGGCTAAAGTAATGCTTTCACTGAAAAAACACCTTGCTGTTTCTGGCTTCTGGAAAACCAAAATGACTGCTAATCTTACCATCTTTCTCACAAATCATATTGAAAAGCTTTTTTATTTTTTTTGCTTTGTTGTGGCTGTTACTATTTAAACAAATGTGTTTCTTAGTTTCCCTCTTTTTGCTTTCTGAAAATTTCCAGAACAGAAAAGTTTTATTCTCCAAGCAGTAAACAGCTCATTTTCATAGGATTTATATCTACAGTTTAAGAAAATTAGGTACAGAATTTGAATGAGTAATACTCTTCATGAAAGTAAACTTGATATAGTCAAGATTTATTTATTTTGTCTGCACTTAATTTTGAAATGCAGAACTTTGCTTCCCATCCACACAATCTCAAGGATGGTTGTTCACTCACACTAAAAGATTTGATCCTGCAATTTCCACATTTTTGGGAAGGCTTTTGTTTGCCTAACTATTTTGTGGGGTTGAATTTTAAAATTGTGGTCTGTTGTAATTCTGATTTACTCAGGCTTTTCTCATTTTCCCTGTCACACCAGCATCCCTCCTTCATTGTCACTTTTCCATCCTTTTCCCTTATACTGTGGCTCTTTCAGCTCTGGGACTTGTTGCTTTGCTGATTTACCTGAAATTGAATTTTAAGGTTTTTCTTGATTTAGGCCATACCAGTTTTCCAAACCACGGTGTTAGAGAAAGAAAAAAGGAACAAATTTTATTTGTGGAAGGGTGCTGTGAAGCCTTGACTTAGGTGTGGATTTCAGCTCTCCTTAAGGCTTTACTGGGAGAGAAAATAATCTAAATATAAGAGATGCCTAGAAATACATGTGTAGATATGATTTCACCATTGTTTTAGTAGGGAATTGCTTTGATTCCATTAAACTTAAGTTTTTTAATTTAACAAAATAACAAAAAAGGAGTAGGGCAAGAAGGGCATAAGGGAGTGTCACTGTCAGTCTTTGGTACAGAGCAGTTTATGCTGTGTTCTTACAGTAAGACATGCTGATGTTGCTTATTTTCAAGAAGAATTACATTTAGATATCACAGGAAAAGCAAGGAAAACAACATCCTACTTTTACAGGTTTTCTGAGTTGGCACCTGCTTCTATTGAGAAAAGTGAGACTTCTCACTTGTCAGGAATCACTGCCTTGGAGTGTTTACAGTGCAGCACTTTGCAATACACAGAGTATAAAAATATTTAGTTGTGGTCTGTGTTCCATATGCTGCAGCAAGATAAGATCTCTGACATAAATAATACACTTTTGTTTGTTTTTATATTTTTTAAAGCTATAGTAAGTCATTACCATAGTTATCTGCTTACAGAGTGCATTGCCATCACATAAAATTGGACTTAAAAAACAGTCATAAACTGTGAAATGAAATTGCTTTAGGGTTTAAGTATACTTTAGTCTGTCCCCTAGGAGCAGTAGTTGCTAATCCTTTAGTCACATGGTGGCATACAGGAACAAAAATTTAAGCTTCAGGTGAAGCTCAGGTTAGCTTGTTGCTCCCCAATGAATGATTTGCAAGAACACTCAGAGGTGCTTATTGTCAACCTTGACAACATCATAGACCAGTTAATACCAACCTAGTGATGTAAAACCAGGGAACTTTTAAGAAGTTATTTTGGGTGTCTATTTTTTCATTTGAACTGGAAGCACATTTTTAAACTTGTGCTAAGAAAGCAAAATCACACACACAAAAAAAATCAAGAAATAAGTAGACTAAGGTTGCTTGGCAAAATTAATATTCTTAGTACAAGTGGTTTATCAATGCAAAGTTTGGTTCAGATTGGCAAGCACAGTGTGTGACAGGAGTTCAGTAGGAGCAGGGACACTGCAGGATTACATGCCAAGTGGTGACCAGCTGTCATGGTGAGATCCTTCCTAAGGTGAGACCATTCCTGCTCATTAAGCACTTTTTGAAAAATATTTACTTATCATAGAAGAGATCCCAGAAATTCTGGCTGTTTCCTTTGGAGCAGAAACTTGAGTCCACCCCTTTTCTAGTCACCAAGTTATTGCACAGCTTAAATTTGGTCCCTTTTTGTTCTTTCCCTCCAGATTTGTTTCACTTTTTTCAAGTAACTGTACACTAGGGAAATGATTCAAAATTAAAAATTAACTTCCCTCCTGACAGGTTATTTTAACAGGGATCAGTTTCTTGATGTGGCTCACAACTCAGCTACAGGAACTCTGCTCACAAAGCTGGGAGAGCCAGGGAAGGAGAAGCAGCAGTTTGTGCTAAACAGGGTATTGCCACTGAAAGAAATTCACACAAAATGCAATTTTTTATCATAAGTAGAATTGGAAGGTATAACTCAAACAATTTAAGAAGATGCCACCATTCTTTTGTTACTTGAACTGAATTAAAAGATTGTTCATATTGTCAGGTCCCTCATGGATTGGTAAATTGGCAAAACAGTGTGGTAGTTAAAGACAGTAGCCTATTCCACTAGTGCGACTAAATCTGAAAAAAAACCCATGCCTGTGCATTGCTGTCTTCCTGTCTATTCCTTAATTTTTCCAGTTACATTGCCTCAAGAAAACCCCTCTGTGCGTTTGAATAACTTGGCAGCTGAAAAAAAAAGGGAAGTGTATTTCAGGTCAGTTTTTGTACTTTGTCTATGAGTCACCACCAGTTGATTTGAAAATCCCCAGTATACTCAGGCTTCTTGAACCAAGGAGGAAAATTACATCACTTTAAGTAGTTTTTGAAATTACTTAACCAAACATACATGTTGTGTGACCATTTCATGGGATTGGTGTTGAACCAGCACCTTTTTTTGAATTGTAGCTTGGATTTGGCTGTGACTGAATAGTCATTCAGTTCTGCTTTAGCTAATAGGTTTAACACTTTTCCTGACCCTGACTGAGATCGTTTAGGAAAGAAACAACATCTAAAAGTGAAAAGCATCACATTTTGGGGGCAGGAGCTTTACAGCTGATTTTCCTATGTGGAGCTGAGATGCAGCCTGCAGTGTCACAGCTTCTTTGTAAACCTCACAATCTGAGGCTGAAGAGCTGAAAGGAAACTGGTGTGCTCCACTGGTGGCAGGTGTGCCTGGTAGTAAGAAATAAAGCCAAAGGGCAGAAAACTCTCCTGGCCATTTCTCCTCCTGGTTTAAGCTGTGCCTGTGTGGGAACAATCTGGAAATAAAAGCCCAAGGTTCTTCAGGGAGTTATGGGGATGGCTTTATTTGCTGGTGAGAAACTTGGGCTTAGAGACCTCTGTGAGGATATTGTTTGCAAATTATAATAAAGAAACAAAGACTTTAATGTGATGATGGGAAAAGACTTGGTATGATGCTGTTTTATGTGGATCACTCTGAATGCAAACCGTTCCCACGCTGAATAAGCTCCATTCTACTTGCATGAAAAAAACAGCATCCAGAGCTTGTTTGGGTTTAGGTTTGATCATTTTGATTTAGTTGTGGGCTTTGGTTGAGCTGACACTGATGCTGCAGTTTCTTCCGGCATAGCTGGATTAGCACAGCTCTCCTGGGATATATGAAGCATATCCCTACACAAGGAGTTCTTCTGCCACCTTCTGTGCATAATCAGCCAAACTGACAAACCCTCCCAGTCTCCTGTCAGCAGACTTGGACTGTGTTGGCATTTTCATTGTCATAATTGCTTAAGGAGGGGAGGAAGCAGACGTATTTTTCACACACGTAGGTGACATAGCAGCTCTTTGTATTGTCAAATCAATCTAAATTTTGGGCTAAATGGAGCAGGAGGCAGATTTTCTTGAATCCAAACACAGCATGTAACAATAATGGCCTCAGACACATGGTATTGATTGATTTCAGCCGAGGCATGTCAGCAGATAACTGGTGCTAAATGCTGCCAATACATGTAAAAGGGGAGGGGGGGTGTGCGAAGGGAAGAAAGTCACAGGTCTTAGTGTCAAAGCTCAAAACATGACAAGTTTTTGTTTGTTTATTTGAACCAGCTTTACTACATTTTGCCAGCATTTTGTAACTTATGTCAACAGAGTTTCTCTGAGAGCTGACACTGACATGTCTGCTAGGCAGCACTGCTGTGCCTACAGAAGTAGTGGCAGGCACTTCTAGAATTGTTGAAATTGTTGAAATTCCTGAAATTCCAGATGTTGCTAGCCTGGTGTAGCTATTCTAGAGTAGTAAAACACAGGATGGGCAAACACTTGTACATTTGTTTTCTCTCTTTCAGTTACATGTCCTTCCATCTGTATTTTCATATTTATTTTAGTTACCCTAAATGTTATCTTGACACATGTTAATCAAGCTTTTGGTCAATCAGAAGTCATCATATAGCAGTATGTTTTCCATAGATTCGTGTAGAAAGGAGCCAAAACAAATGGAGTTTTTGGGGTTTTTTCCTTTTTTTTTTTTTCTGTGCAGGTAAATATTAGGGGGATGGTTCAGTTGTTTCTCTTGTGATATTGTTGAATTCTGATCCCTGTGGTTCTGTGTATAGTTTTTTGTTGCATGCATTAACAGCTTAAGGAAAAATTAAATTTGTTGGCCCAACTCTGATAAAATTTCACTTGTCTTTTGTGAGAATCATATCACTGTTCTATGACTGTCCTTTACAGCTGATTATGTACTTATTTTTTTTGAAAAATATCTAAGCTCTTTTTAACTGAGCGGAGCATTTCATATTCATTGGGGATTGCTGAAATTTTGTTCTGAGAGAATGAAGTTGCAAATGCTCTTATTCTAAAAAGATGAAATAAAAATCTTTGATAAACCATAAGGTTGTTGGAACATTTTTCATCAGTTTACAGTCTTTAACCATGTTGTTTGTATCTGTAACAGATCCTGGCTCTGCTGAACGCACAGCACAAAAACGGAAATTTCCCAGCCCTCCACATTCCTCCAATGGCCACTCACCTCAAGATGCATCAACAAGTCCTATAAAAAAGAAAAAGAAGCCTGGTCTATTGAACAGTAATAATAAAGAGCAGGTAAGAGAAGTCATGGTTTTTTGACTAGAATATGAAGCAGTAGAGGTATCTAGAGGTAGCTAATCAGGAGCTCAGTCTTCTTTAAGGAAGCTCCATTTTTGTATTCTTGAGGAATGGATGTTAATTTTTGAATGCAGTGGGTGTAGGAGTTGGTATTATAATTTTGATTTGAATGCTCTTTGATTATTGTTTTACATCAGTTGAAAAAGACCACCTGTATGTCCTGCTTAGTGATTTCATAAAGGTAATAAGATGTATAGCCAATAAATGCAATTTGGAACAGAATTATTATGAATAATTACAATAATGAATAATAACGATAACAAACCCAACACTCCTACCAAACTAGTTACCTCAAAGGGTCACACTGAATTTTCAGTCTTCATGTTTGTAACCTTATTTTTTATTGTCTTCTGAACACTGAATTGATAGCATTTGTTGTCCTTAAAACTTGACACCACGAGACTTTGACAATACCTGATTCATTGTATGATGCACATGAAATTCATTATATGAATTGTATTGAATAGCAAATGTTGTAAAGCATCTGTATCATCTAGGAGTAGATTACATGAAAGCAGTCTTCAGCCTTACTGAAATTACTTCACACCTGATGTACTAATGACATGCCTGTGTATTTTTCAAAGTGCTTTTTTGTGTCACGGGGTTTTTTGCCGGTGTCATATAAACACAGGATTAAGTTCTGAGTGTTCAAAGCACTTTCTCCTGGCATAAGAGCATCCACGTTATCCTGGTACAATTGCACTGGTGAAGAAAGAAAATGAAATTCCTACTCACTGCAGTTGTCCTGGAACAAAAGCTGTGAATAAACCAGGCCTTAAAACCATGTCAATTGTATTTTATTTCAGGATAATCAGGAGGTGTAATTGTATCATGTGGAGGTGCACTGGGGTCAGTTTGGCATTTGCTGAGCTTCACTGCAGCCTGGGTTTATTCCTTTACATCTTGGACATTTCTGGACAGATATTGCCCCTTTGAAGTCTGAGCTTGTAACTGTGCAGTGCAGAGATAATTTTGCAAACAGTGGAATTGAATCCTTGGGTATAAATTTCCACTTTTTCTTCCTGCATTTAGAAATATATGTGAAAACACAGTTGCAGTTGTTGAACTTGATAAATTCCCCTTGGTAAATACTCTTCTGTTTTCCAGGTGTCTCAGACCTGAAATGTACAGGATAGAATAAAATTGTGTATCTAATGAAGAAAACCTATCAGACTTGCTTATTTTGCTGTATTTATTACAAGTTAGCAAGAAAATATCACCTGTTTAGCTCTGTTTAGCTTTTGCAAGTTGCTTTTCATTTGATGTTGTCTTGCATGTCAAATTTGAAGTGGGCATGCTTGAAGATTGTCGTGTCTAAATAGGTTCCAACTCTGCTCTCTGTGGTAGTGGGAGTTGTTTTTAAAGATTCTTTTACTGCTGAGAGATGTAAGCTGAGCATACAGGTTCTAGTTTTGCTCTCAGGGTGAGTTTGAGTATGATGTAGCTGATAGCTGTGGTTTTGCTTGACTGATGAATCTGTTTTGAGGTATGACAACCTCCCTGGAAACCTCTAATTTAATATTCTATGTTACAAAGTGCTTTATAGCACTTGAACATTTCAAGATACAATTACTAAAATTGTAGTTGCACAAAGCTTTGTATTACATGTTGTGGGTGCAGTAACAGATCTTCAGAATGGTGCTATCAAATATTCAAAGTGCTGAAAATCAAGTAAAGAATTAAGGAATTGTAGAATGTAACCAAGGTGAAAAATCAGGAACTTCTGACACTTAATTGGTCAGTTATAATGTAATTGAAGTTGTCAGCTTGTTTTACTACTAGTTTCAATATTAATTTAAACTGGATATAAATAGTGATCTTTTCCTCTCCAAAACACCACTACAATACTGTTGTTTGTTTTCTTCAGTTTTCTTTGTCATTCTACAGGTCTTAGTAACTTCAGTAAAGCCTTTAAAACAAGCTACCACTTAGCTGAACTTGAACTTTAAGAACTGTTAAATTTTTAACTCCTAAAACATGCTACTCTGACTAGGACAAATGAAAAGATCCCTTGATACAGTTGAATCATTCATTTTCAGTCTTTTAATTTCATTCTTTGGGTCTCTCTTGAGTCTCTAAACCTTTTCTTAAAGTTGGCTTAGGCAAAATAAGGTGATAGATGTCTAAATGATGAAAGCATCCTTCAACAGAAAACCAAATCATCTCATGTTCCAGCAAAAATTGACTTCACTTTGGATATTATGATTTCTTTGGAAGTCTCACAGGTTTTATGTCTGTCTTAAAGCAGAATCTTTGAATCTTACAAAGTTAGTATGGATATACTACTTATATCCACTTCAAAGTCAGAATATATATTAAATTCCTCTGGTAATTTCCTTTATCTGCAGCGGAGGAAGTGCCCCATAGCTGCCTTTCCACATATATGAGATTTAGATGTTGGTCTCACAGCTGTGGTGCATTTAGCTGCAAACAAAACATGTTTCTGCAATGGAAATTACAACTTTCCTCAATCTGGTTTCTTTATTTGAATGCTTTTTGTAGTAATTGATTTGAATGGACTTAAATCCTTATGGTGTCCCACTTACTCAACAAGATCTCATAGAACCATCCTTCTGCAATTCTTATCATACTGTGTCATCTAATATGTGTATATAGAAAGTACAGAAATAACACTTTGCCCATTTCTGTGGTGAGAACAAAGTATCTCTTTGGGCTTTATCATCTGTAGAATAGAAAATGAAAACCACCAAAACTGGCACAAAATCATGTGAAATTTTAGATGGCAGAGTGTTTATGGATAACATCCTTTCTTTGCCTAAAATAATATAGTGTTAGATAATCTGGGGTTTTTTTGAGATACAACATTTTCAGGTGGGTTGTTGCTTCTACCCTGAAGATCCTTTATTCCTGCAATTAATTAGACCTCCTCCTTTGTAAGTTTAGGTATCTAGAAATGCTATGGTTCAAAGTGGCATGCTGGTGCTTTCCGGGGACATTATTTATGCCCCGTGTGACTGATTTTGTTCAGGATGCCTCAAAGGTACAGAACACACATTTGGTTGCCCTGTTCTATGAGTCATGTGGGTGTGACAAAGTGTGGCAGCTCAAGAGTCTCAGAAGTTGCAGATTTGTAAATGGTGTAGGACACTTGCAAAATGACCTGAGAATCAAACAAAATGGTTCTTCAGACTACAAGTGTTTGGATAATTACAAGTGAAGTCACGAGCAAGTCGTTTTACATCAAACAAAAAAGTCACATTAAACAAGCTGTGTAAAATCTCAAGGCTGTTTCCCTCTTCAGCAAACCACCCCTAATAATACCAGAGTATTTGAGTTCCCTTGTCATTAATAAATAAAAAGTAGTTCTCCAATAGCAGCTCTTCAAAGTTGAGATAACAAACTTTAGGTATCTCTGGACCCACTTAAGCCATCCCAGCCTCTTCACTTGTTGTGTTTTGGCATCAGCTGTGTCATCTTTGAGCTGTGAGGCTCAAGGGGAAGACCAGTTCATGCAGATTACAAAGTTAACACTGTTTTCTAGTGCAGGCAAACCAGTAGAGATGTGAGTCTTAAACTGTGATATGCATTTAGGTGGTGAAGGAAATCCTTCCTGTAGCAGAGGTGGCTGCTCAGAATGTGAATTTGCTCCTTTGCCATTCTTCTCTACAGTTTGCCTTATTAATCAAAATCAGCATTGGCTTGCTTCGTGGTGCAAAGCTATAAACTGCTGCCAACTAGCACAGATTTGCATGGTGTTCAACTCCTTGTTTCAGGACTAACTTCTTCAGTTGTCCCAGGATTTGCCACCACTAAATATCTCAGTATTGAGCTTGCACGGCCCATGAAATTCTGAGTTTAGAGAGCGTAATAGCTTCTATAGCAATACTTCTTTCTTGAAGCTGAAAGTGTTTGCTGGCTCTTGTTGGATTGCATGTCTTGCACTCAATGCCCTCACTTGCCACAAAAAAATTATTTCTGGTCTTGAGTGCAATTTGTCATTCGACATCTGAATAAGCAGTAAACTTCTTTATGAATGATTTTGTGCAATGACTAAGATACTGTGCTTGCATAAATGTTAATCAAACTCTGTAAATTGCTGTTTGCTTGTATATTATGATTTGAAAAAATGCAAATTTGTTTTGAAACCAAACCTGTTTTTCTTGCCTACATTTCAGTCAGAACTAAGACATGGTCCGTTTTACTATATGAAGCAGCCACTCACCACAGACCCTGTTGATGTTGTACCACAGGATGGACGGAATGATTTCTATTGCTGGGTTTGTCATCGGGAAGGCCAAGTCCTCTGCTGTGAACTCTGTCCTCGGGTTTATCATGCTAAGTGTCTGAAACTGACAGCCGAACCAGAGGGGGATTGGTTTTGCCCAGAATGTGAGGTTAGTTTGCTCTAAGGAGTGGATTTCTTTCTTGGTTTTGAGATTTAAGCAGCTTTTTCTGTGTTCTGAAATGTTTCTGGTTTATTCCTACATTGCTTCTTGGTCAAGGTAACATAAAGATTTGTACAGAAGAGGAGGCAGCCATGGCTCTGCTTCACCACTTTTTCTCTGTGTGTTACTTGGTTTGTGTTTGCCTTCTTACCATGAGTCTCCAACTTCCTTTGTGTCTCCAGCTCTAGAGAGGCAGCATTTCAAAGAGTGGTCTCTTCATCAGGCACCAGTAATTCTGAAATCATTCTGCAGTTTTCCCTAGTTTAACTTGTGCTTTTTCTGGTGGGCTGATCAGCTTTTCAACAGTGCAGAAAAAAGGCACTATAGGGTCTACATAAACAAGTGGGTATTTTGTTACTGTGGAGGAATTTAATCATTCCTCTCCAGTGATTTCTGGGGAGAGAATACTTAGCATCCAAGTATCTGTAGTGAAAGCAAATTGGTTTATGGCATGTTTTCCTCTGATCACTTACTTTATTAGAGCCCAGGTGACCTCCTCACTCTCTCACATTGCTCTGAACCCACACTGTATTTGGGAACTTTATGTATTCATGTATTCACTTTGCGTGATCTTGAAGATGCTGGATAATTTTCTGGTCTTTTCCTTTTTTCCTCTTTTTTGATAACATACCCAGGCCAAAATCCAGGTAAATCAGACATCCAAAGTGCACTGCATTATCAGAAATGTTCTGTTTCTTATAAAACAGCTCTTATCTTTCATTTGAATGCTAGAATGTTTCAACGGAGAAGGATTTCTCTAGAAATGTTTATTGACAAAGTGTTTTTTTAATCTGAACTTTTAGAAAATCACAGTTGCAGAATGCATAGAAACACAGAGTAAAGCAATGACAATGCTCACCATCGAACAGCTATCATATCTACTGAAGTTTGCACTACAGAAAATGAAACAGCCAGGGGTAAGGAAAGTTTTGTTGTTTTCTTCTTTAAATACTTGGATTATGTGTTTGTCATAATCCGGGGTCTGCTTCCTTTAGTGGATGGTGAATGTTAAGTTTAGTTTATCAGATTGTCTGTGACAGCTTCTGTTCTATCTGCCACCTGTCTGGCACAGACAGATGAGTTTAGGTTGCACAGACTGTTTTGGAGTGCATTTAAAATGTAGTTCAGTGATGTAACTTCTGGATGTATTTTCAATTGGTGTAATCAAAGTACAGTGTGGTTTTCCAGTGGAAGGTGGTGGTTTCTTACACTCTGAAAGTGGACAATGCTGCATTGGACATAAAAGGAGAATGTGGGGACATGATCTCTTCCCAATATATATTTATATGGGCAGGAGCCCTAGGCACTGACACTGTTGCATTATTGATTATATGTGCTGAAAATGTAGCTTCTATGTGTTATTAGAAAGTGTTCTTACCACAGAAGTTGGTTGTATCATATACTTTTAAAATGCTGAGGAAATGTCCTTTAATGTGTCTAAAATATGTGCCATTGTGTGTTGTAAATCACACCAGTACCTTTTACAAATCCCCCAATTTTTGCAACTTTTGCAATTCATCATGTCCAGCATATGAAATATCAGTTAAATGACACCTTTTAGTTCCTGTTGTTCTACTAAAATTTATTACCTCACAACGTTTTCAAATTACCGTTGAAGAATTTTGTCTGATAACAGAGCTGGAAGTAGTATCAGCAAATGAGTGAGTGTTGTCATGGATGAAACTGTTCAGTATTAGTAACCAGTGTGGTTATTTTTCCCCCTAACAGACAGAGCCATTTCAAAAGCCAGTTTCACTAGATCAACACCCAGATTATGCAGAATATATCTTTCATCCAATGGACCTTTGTACATTAGAGAAGGTTTGTATGAAGCTAATAGAGGAAGGTTCCTTGAGTTTGATTGCTGTCTGTCACATTTCTAAAATGTTTGATGGCAGGGGGAGAGAAGTTGTTTGAAATTATTTTGATGGGTGGGGTGGTGTCTTGGTTAGTATGAAAGTCAGTACATTTACAGCTTAAAAACAATCATATGTTAACTTCACTGTTTTGTCTGAGCCTGTAACCAGTGCTGGGGAAAAAATAGTGTGAAAAAGACAAGCATACACTGCTGACTTCCTCCTATTAAATTAATCTGATTCTATAAATGATCTCCAGGAGAGACTCCTACAGCACAATTTTCACTTTTGATCATTATATTGCCTTATATTTCATTTGATCATTATGGATCATTGGTTTGTTAATTAGAGACTATTTGATGTATATCCAGGGGTCATTCCAGACTCATTTTACTGATCATTCAACAAATACTGTAATCTCCACTGCACCTGAGGTGCAGAAGAAAAAAGAAACAGTCAAGAGGTGGATAATGGAACTTTCATTCTCAGTTCAATAGTAATTTGAAAGTACTTCCAATGAAGAAATTCTCCATTCTCCCTTGCTTAATGAAGAGTGAAGCATTGCAGGGCTTTGTTCTGCCAGGACCTGGTGAAGAGACAAGTTTTGATTCTCTGTGTCCTTACAGTGGAGGCTGATGTCTTTATGGTATAAAGTATGGTAACAAAACCACAGGACTGATTTTATTTAATCAAATTGCTTTACCTACTAGATAGACTGTAATATCAAACATATTGTCTAATGTATTGTGACTGGTATTTTTTTATGGGTCTTGTAAAAATGAAAACTGCTATGGAGTGATAATACATCAGTAGAAGAAACCAAAGATTGTTTTCTGCAGAAACATCATGTTCCTAATGCACCGTTAGGAAACATGTTTTTTTGGAAATGTTTGAGATATTGATCTAAATAACTCACTATTTAGATTTAATTTAGATAGTTCACACATATTCAGGGCAGTCAAAAAGCACCTTGAATGTGAGAGATTCTTAAGCATAAGTCTGCAGTAAATCCATATCACAGAATCACAGACTGGTTTGGGTTGGAAGAGCCTTTAAAGCTCATCTCGTTCCAGGCCCCTGCTGTGGACAGGGACAGGACCAGGTTGCTCAGAGCTCTGTCCAGCCTGGCCTTGAGCATCTCCAGGGGTCAGTTTTATTTATTGTATGACTGATAGGACACAACATTCAGGAAGAAGCTGTCACTTTTTACTGATTTCTGTTTCCTGATACATTCTTAATTTCTTCTTCCCAGAATGTTAAAAAGAAAATGTACGGTTGCACTGAAGCATTTTTGGCTGATGCCAAATGGATTTTGCACAACTGCATTATTTACAATGGGGGTAGGTATTAATATGTACTTACATCCTCAGATATGAAACTTTGACATAGTTAAAGTCATGGAGCAATTTCTAGATTTCTACACTGAAAGTGTCTTCCTGTTAATGACCATAGTGCCTAAAAACAAGTCTTTTAACAACTGGCATAAATAAAACTGTAGGGCCAGATGCAACCTGTGCTGTCACTTGCTCATTCCACCTTAGAGAAAACATTTCAAATAAGGTAGAATCATGGAATGATTTGGGTTCATAGGATCGTTGAATGGTTTGGACCTGAGATGACCTGATCCAGTCTGCAACGTTTAGTTCCAAACCCCAAATTGCTTTAATGTTTTGCATCGTACAGCATTTGAATTGAGACCTAATTGAGAAGATCATACAGCACATTCCTCATTGAAAGGGTGTGTCAGTGGTGGGAAGGCTGCAATAGGCTGCAAAAAGGAGCATTTAAGATTATTAAATGTTACATTGAGAAGCAAAGTGCTGATGTTCCGCTTTTGCAAGCATGTAGTTCATGCACATGTTTTTACATAGTTTTTTCAGATCCTCTCTTTTGTTTCTATGGACAACTTTTATATCTGAAAACTGTTGATTTTATCATAGTTCTGCCATAACAACTTTCTTGGTTAAAGCATTTTATTGTTTCCTCAGGAAATCACAAATTGACACAAACAGCAAAAGTCATCATCAAAATCTGTGAGCATGAGGTATGAGTGCCTCAATTAAATTAATTATTCTGTATGTTTATTATTCCATGTAATGTATTTGTGAGTGATGTAATATGTATTTTCCAATATGTGTATGGCAGATTTATAATTTTTGTAGATTTCCTTACATTTAGGTGTGCATATCCATGGCCTACAGAACAGCATTTGGCAAAGGCATTGCTTCCACTAGCATTTTCACTATTTATAATTAAGACCTGTGGGGAGGGAAGGGAAGAGGAGAAAGTGGATATATGGATTCTGCTCGAAGGCACCTGTCTTGCTAATGAGGATTTGGAGCTGGAAAAAGAGACCAACATCTTCTGATGCATAGATGTACTTTTTGTGGCTCTTGTACTGTAACAATATGATTTTCCTCTGAATAAGTGCAAATGACCACACTTGGGGCTCTGTTTAATCTCTCCAATAACTTTGCTTTTTCTTTCTAGATGAATGAAATTGAAGTATGTCCGGAATGTTATTTAGCTGCTTGCCAAAAACGCGAGAATTGGTTTTGTGAGCCTTGTGTAAGTTAAGAGTTGTGGTAGTCTAGCTACTACAAAACCAGCAGTTCTCATTTGACTGTTATCCCCTCTTTGTTTTAAACCTGTGGTGGTTACTGAGTCAAGAAAAGCTGCTGTAGTTTACCAAGTAGCTTGTGCTGGCATATCATCCTTGTGGAGTCAGACTGTCTCCAGTTTCTTAGCTGTAAGATTGCAGGTTTTCACCAAAGAATTGGTCCAGTCAGCAATGATTGTAAAAGCTGTCAGCAGCAATTCACAAGTTCTCTGTCCTCAAATATGAGGTAACTGCCTTGTGCCAGCAGTGCTTACGTGTGGTACCCTCAGTGCTCGGCGGATTTCTGAAATGTGAACTTCCCTTTCTGCAGATGTGCATCAGTTTAGATTCGATTTTTCATTCATGACCTATTGATAGGTTGTCTGTTTCCTCTTTAATACTGAACCAAATTTGGGGAGACACCTTCAGATTCTTAAGCAGAAGTGTGTAATTCAACAAGTTCTTTCTTGGACTGTCGTGGTATCAGCGGGGATAAGAGTTCCTTTTCTTCTTAGCAGCTGGAATAGTGCTGTGTTTTTGATTCAGTATGAGAATAATGTTGATGACACACTGATGTTTTGGTTATTGCTAAGTAGTGCTCACCCTAAGTGAAGGACTTTTTAGTGTCTTATGATCTGCCAAGACACAAACCTAAGTGAAAATCAGAGCACTTCAAAGATTGGCTCTAGCCTAACTTATGTCATGCTATATATTTGGAGGGGACTAATCAAAAATAAATGAATTAAGAAGTGCAATTACGATAAGTTTAGTCAAGATATGTAAGGTCTTACGTTTTGGGAGGTTTTTTTAATATAATTTTATCATTTTGTCCTCTCAGGATTTATTATAGTTTATAGGAAAATGGAATCTTGTATTTGGCAAGTGCCTTTTGCACATTGGATCTTTATTGAATCTAAGTAATACATACAGTTTTTTATAAAATCATGTTTATTATCAGATTTGAAGGTAGTACTGCTTACATTTTCTTACTGTGTATTTTGCCTCTTCCTCTAGAGCAATCCCCACCCTTTGGTCTGGGCTAAACTCAAAGGCTTTCCATTCTGGCCTGCTAAAGCACTGAGGGATAAAGACGGGCAAGTCGATGCCCGTTTCTTTGGCCAACATGACAGGTGGGAGTTGAACAAAGGGATGTCTTGGCTGTACTTAAAAAATTCACATTGTAGTTTTGAGTGCTTACAACTTTTTGGATCCCGTCTTTAGAACCCTGGCCCTAACAAACTGTAGCAAGCAGAGTTTTAGTTCCTTACATGATGTCTGTAGAAGGTGAGCCATGTTTGTAAGATACACACATAATCTGGTGAGTTTGCAGCTTAGTTCCTGTGTCTGGTGTTGTGCTGGGGAGAACTGTAGTTCTTAAAGGTGGAAGAAACCAATGAAGTAATTTATGTTGTCTAAACATTATGGGAATATACAAACATCTGTAGGTTTAAAAAATACAGAAGTGTAACCTGTGTTGAAAATGCCAGTTTTGCTCTGAAGGGAGTTCTCTGTACTTGTGAATCCTCTGCTTAGATGGACACAGCCATGCTGGATTCAAGTTAATTTGTCATGAATTAGAAATATAAATCTATAATAACATGTGATGTAAAAAGCCCAGCGATACAAGGCCACAGAATAATTAAGTCAAAGTTCCTGCTATTTTAGGAGGCTGTTTCAGGGTCTGCTTTATTTCATGATAGATAAAATCTGTCCAGTACTTGCTGACAGAACTTTTCCTGGCACTGAGGAATTTGGCCAACCTGGCCTGGGGTGTAAAATGTTTCTAAGGAGGTGCTTGTGAAATATTCATTTCCTTACCTGCTTTTTACATTTTTGTGCTATGACAGATAGACTGTTTAGCAATGGCTGTCTTGGAGTTACACAAGTGTTCCAATTAGGAATATTTTGTCATATTTGGCCAGTGTTAAGTCATGTTTTATTGCTACTGAGTAAAGTAAAATAATCCAGTGAAAATCCAAGCCATGCAATTTGCTTACTTACCAAAACTAAGCACTGAAATGTTAAAGTAATGTAATGATGGTTCTTTAAAATTATCTGAGCTTTTCATATTTTTATAATTAGGGAAAAATAAATGAGTATGTGCATAAAAGTTGGAAATGTCAATTCACAGTATGAAATGTAGTTATATTATCTTTTATTTCTCTGTTTTATATATAGGGCCTGGGTTCCAATAAATAATTGCTACCTCATGTCTAAAGAAATTCCTTTTTCTGTGAAAAAGACTAAAAGCATCTTCAATAGTGCAATGCAAGAAATGGAGGTTTATGTGGATAACATTCGTAGAAAATTTGGAGTATTTAATTATGCACCTTTCCGGACACCATATACTCCCAACAATCAATACCAAATGTTGTTAGACCCTGCAAACCCAGCTGCTGGAACTGCAAAGACAGACAAACAAGAGAAAATCAAACTGAATTTTGATATGACAGCATCACCCAAGATTCTGATGAGCAAGTCCATGCTGAGCAGTAGCACAGGTCGCAGGATCTCACTGACAGATATGCCACGGTCACCAATGAGTACAAACTCATCAGTTCACACTGGGTCTGATGTGGAACAGGATGCAGAGAAAAAAGCAACTTCCAGTCATTTTAGTGCCAGTGAAGAATCCATGGACTTCATTGAGAAAAATACAGGTAAAAAAAAAAAAAGAAGGTACAGGACTTTGGAAATGGACTAGTTTTATTCCATGTGCTTTTTAAAGACAGGCTGTATTATGACTTGGTTTATGAATACATTTTAAAAAAAGAGATGCATTTAACTTTCAGTATCACAAATAAGAAAGAACAGTTCTTTCTGTCACATTGAGAAGGAATGAATAATCTTGAAAAGTGACTGAACCCATTCAATTTAAATAGCAGGAAATAGTTGTAACTGTTAAAGTGAATGGAGAGTGGAAATAAATAAAATAAAATAGAATTGTTATGAGTAGGTGTTCTGGTTTTAAACCTGTCTTTATTAATTTTGTACTTTTTCAGCTTCTCCAGCACCAACAAGAACAGGTCAAGCAGGGAGCTTGTCAGGCAGCCCCAAACCTTTCTCTCCTCAAGCATCAACGCCAATTTCTGCTAAGCAAGAAAGAACGTCCACTCCAGGAAGCATTCTGAATCTTAACCTTGGTTAGTCTTGACATTTTAAAGCCTAATATTCTCACAGCTGAACAAATTATAGTGGTGTCAGTGCAGCATAATATGAACAAAAGTGCTTATATGTGGCTTTAAATGAGCAAAGGTCTGAATGAGGCACACATATAATTATTGTTGCATCAGATTTATTGGGTTTCTTATCTTGTAAAAGAAAGTTTCCGTTACTGTTTCTTGTTGATGAAAGGAAGTGGTTAAAGGACAATTTTTTTCTTAGCTGAACTGTACAAATGAATGTGTCTAAACATCAGGTAAGTTTCTAAAGGTTGTTATTACATGAAAATTACTGCTCTTCACCACACAGTCTCTCTCAAGTGAATTGCTGGCAAGGTTTTCTTGTGATC
Organism: Hylia prasina; assembly: GCA_013397195.1. NCBI lineage: Eukaryota > Metazoa > Chordata > Aves > Passeriformes > Sylviidae > Hylia > Hylia prasina. The sequence goes on along the minus strand of VYXD01002038.1, from coordinate 299,998 downwards.
TTTAGGATTTAGGATTTACTAGGGCTTCTCTCTTGCTGCCTTCACATCACCTCCTCACTGACCATCCCTCTCTAGGGAGATAGATGGATGAAAGAAATTAGCAGAATTCTTGAAGTCTTGAAACTCCCTAGAAGTAAATTTTGGGATTGTGGAATTTTGAAAGATGGAGTAGGTAAGTACTAAGTTGGTAAAATGGTTCTGCAAGCCAAACATGTAAATCAGTTTCCTCAGTCATGCTTTGTTCCTGTGAGTGTTCTGATTCAGTTCTGGCAACTTTTTACCTCCATGTGATACTACACCTCTAGAGAACCAGGATTTTGCCCCTTGGTGTTAGCCATGAAGGCTTAAGTTCAAATAATGAATTTATGTCTTCAGTGCCTTACAGATATTCTAATTCTGGATACAGGCTCACAAGTCTATTTTTCAGTGGGTCTATGTGTGGACATAATTGTAGAATTAATTTCTTATGCTGCACTGCAGCTGTTTGTCACCTTATCTGAGGTGACAATGCATTTGGAAGTGCTGCAGTTGTTTGAGCCACAGATGGGAGACATCAGCTGGAGCACTTGAATAAATAGTATAGATTGGAAAATCTGATGTTATGGTTCATGACTAATACCATAAAATAAGTGCTTGTATGCTCTCAAGTAGAATATCTGGGGTTGTTTTTTTCAGGTTTAAGGGAATTTCCTTTATTAAACATACTTTTTGGTGATGAGAGTGAAAATAACAACCCTGCTTCATTTAATAGTGTCAGCTGTGCCAGACATGGGTTCTTCCGTGGATGTTAGAATTTTTCCAGTATAACTCATTGTGACTCATTGTCATACATGACATGAACAGGATATCTCTCTGCAAAAACAAAAGTGAGAGTCCAGAAAACAAAGACATTTTGTATCTTCAGAAGAGTGCTAGGAGGACTCTGTGGTCTGCAGTTCACCCAAAAGGAAGGAAAAACAACAGAAATGAACCATCTGCTGCTACTGTCAGACTTGCTAATTTGAAATATGGAGGTGTGAATGAACAAGATCTACAGGGATTTGGGGGGAAGAAAAACTTGTCTCTGATAGTGTAGAACCTGCCCTTGGATAACAGAGGCAGGAAACAATAACAATGTACCTTGATATGAAATTCAGACTTACAAAGAATGTCTGGTCAGAGGAATTATTGATTCAGCCCTTTGTATTTATTTTACTTTTCTCTAAGTTGTACACCAACAGAAAATGTTTTGTAAATATATATATATAAATAATAAAATAAGACAACACTGTGTCATATTTAACTGCTCTAGACTGAAACTTTAAAATAAAGCACAAATGCACATTGTGCCAGTGTTACCTTTTGCCTTCTCCATGGCCTCTGGTTTTTCTCAGTTTATGGCATTGGCTCTTCTCATCCTACCACGAGCCAGTTGAAGGTGCTGAATTGGCCAAACATAATTCCTCTTCATTTTTTCCTCTTCTTCATGGGTCCTTTCTGTTCCCCCAACTAAATCCAGCTGGTTTAGTGGCCTGAGCACTGATGGAATCTCAGCACTCCTGGCAAAGGGTAAAGGATAGGACTGTGCTATACAAATGCAGCCTCTGAAATTGGAAAATTGAAGCAAAAATGTGAAACTTAGTTGCCAAGACAGTTTTATCCTTAGCACTGTAGTGTATATTCTTTGCAGACAGATGTGCGCATTTCAGAGTGAAAATTCTACACATGTAGATGAAAACTCAAGATTTTGCTGACATATACTGAAAAATGCATTATTCTGTGTTGAATTTACTAATATATCCAGTCAAACAATCCACATTTTTATATGTATTCTCTTGACCTAACTTTTGGATTTTCAATTATGACTAAAAAGATTTTATGTGTCTTATAATCTTAAAAAGATTTTATTTCTCCTTAATTTTCTCTGCCAAGGTAGTACTCCTAGTAGTAAATAACAGCAGTAGTTTAGTGGAGGTGCTGTCAGACAGCTTTACAAACCTGAATGGGGATTTCTTGAGAAATTCACACTGATGGAGAAAATGTCCCCATAATTGATGGATGTGTTTCGTGTGTGAAGAGAGGAAGAATCCATTTTTTGTAGTAAAGTCATTTTAGAGTTATTATTTAGCCCATAGTTACAACAAAAAGTGCAGAATGTTCCACATTGTCTGCGTTGCTCTTTGGTGAAACGCGTTTTATGTGGATAGTGATCTCGGTTCTTTTTTGTAAAATCTTCTTCTTAGCTTGTGTTTCTGTTTGCAGATCGTAGCAAAGCTGAGATGGACCTGAAGGAGCTGAGTGAGTCGGTGCAGCAGCAGAGCACCCCTGTGCAGCTCATCTCTCCCAAGCGCCAGATCCGCAGCAGGTTCCAGCTCAACCTTGACAAGACCATCGAGAGCTGTAAAGCACAACTGGGTGAGTGTCCCCCAAGAACACAGTGGACCGCCTTAAATTGGAGGTTAAATAAGTTTTTGAATAGTAAACCCATAAATATTTTATGTTTTAAAATAAGAGTAGAAAATATTCAAACTCTTCAAGGCAAGAAGAATGCACTGAACGAGTTTGCTTCAAAACACAGTGCTGATGCTTCAAATTTTTGTCAAAAAGCTTTCATCTTTCAACCTGTTTTTGTACCATTCTGATGTAGATAGCATGAGAGGATTATAGTCTTATCTGCTTTGCATGCTGAAAAATTGGAGAATTCTGCCTAAATTGTGTCAGTTGCACGAAGTAGAATGAATGTAAGTAACTAACTATAATCAGGTGAATAATGTTGCTGATCTTTAAGGCTGGTTCTTGTGGATAAAAATAACTACTTTTTTGGTTTGCCAGCATTGGGTCCAGAGTTGAACAAAAGACCTTGCAGGTGGTGGGGAAAAAGCAGTGAAAGGAGGGCCATTGAATGAAATAAAAATGTTAATTGGAATATGTAGAAGTTCATTCTTACACATTGTGGTGCTGGGATGGGGCACTAAGCTTTGTAGCTCAAGGACTGACAGTTCAGGTAATGGGATGTGTACACTTTGTTCCAGTCTGTAGAGTATTTCCTTGGTAATGCCAATCAGTCTGATGTCAGCATGGAATGTACTTTCCTTCCCACAATTAGGAATAAATGAAATATCTGAAGCTGTTTATACTGCAGTAGAACACAGTGACTCTGAAGATTCTGAAAAATCCGATACCAGTGACAGTGAATATAGCGATGAGGATCAGAAATCAAAGAACGATCAAGAGGATGGTGAGGACAAGGAAGGTGCAAGAAGTGACAAAGAATCACTGAGCTTGAAAAAAAAACCTAAGACTCCAGCACAGAATGAAGACAAGGAGGAACTTAAAAGCACAAGTCCAGAAGTGGAGAAAACAGAAGAACCGGTCAAGGAAAAGGCTGTTTCAGACACTGAAAAAGAATTTTCTGAAAAGGGAAAGGGTTTACAGCATCCTGGAAAAGAAAAGCTGAAAGGTAAAGATGAAACAGACTCTCCAACTGTGCATCTAGGACTGGACTCTGATTCTGAGAGTGAGCTTGTCATCGATCTAGGAGATGATCATTGTGCTCGCGAAGGAAGGAAAAACAAGAAAGAATCTAAAGAACCTTCTCCTAAACAAGATGGTAGGATGAAATTATTTCCATTTTATTCCCTCTGTTCTGTAGGGCTGTTACCAAAGGTAGAATTGCCACCTTTACTTTTGCATTAAGATTAAAATGTCTGTATTAAAACAATTTTTAGGAGTGATTGTTCATCCTTTGTGACTATGAAAAAGGTTTTCAGTGCCCATTGTAGTTTCTGGTGTAAATAAAATTAGTTTTACGTTTTCCTTTCAGTAGAGTAGAACTGTGAGTATCCATAATTTTTGCTCTGTGACAAATGTAGAGTTTATTTTGCAATTATTACTACTTTCAGTTGAATCTTTACGTTTCCATTGACCTCCCAACATTTCAGGTATGGAAGAACTTAGAACTTGCATAGAAATTACATAAGAACCCATTCAAATCAATGTAAATACACTCAGTAATAATCAAAAGAACAACTAGATCACTTGCTATCTCTGAGATATTGTACCTTGTTTCTGTGTTGCTAAAAGAGGAAAGCAATCTCAATTAATGAGTAATGTGCTTTTGCTAAGCTTGTTTTGCATATTAGTGTTTTGAAAAATAGAAAACGAGATTTAAATGGTTAGATTGAAAAGTATTTTACTTTTCATACAACTTTAATCTTTTTATTGATATTTTATAGCATGTTGGCTCAATCATTTTATTTAAAATAGTTTTAAGACCCATTAACTAAGCATACTTTAGAAGACCACTTAATGCTCCTGAATTTTGAATTTTAAGACAGAATTTCATGCATAAATGTTACTATGAGGTAATCAAGAAATAGTCTTATAAAATAAGGAGAGAATTGTAATTTTGGAGATTCTTGCTTTGTTTAAAAATTTCTTAAGCAAGGCATCTTTATGAATTTCAGAACCACTGATCCATGTGGTCTAAACCAGTGATGGTTTAAATAAGTAATCCTAAAATCTTTGATAGAGAGGCAAAGAAATGATACATATTCTGGATGAAATTAAAAATGAATTTATATATTAATCCATTCATAAATATACATATGCATACATATATATACATTTGAGTATATTATAGGCATAATTTATATCCTCTCCATGGTTCCAAGGGTCTACCTTTCTGTACAAGATATTAAAATGCTTTGGTCCAGAAAAGAGATCTGATGCATGCAAACCTGAAGGTCTTTGTCCCTTTCCAGAGCCCTGTCAGTGCAGCAGCCTTCTTTTTCAGACAGGCTTTTTTCCTGGCTGCAGTTTTGAAAGAATCATCCAGTTCCTAAATTGTTATGTGTGGAACAGTCAGCTATAAATTTTGGATGATTTAAACACAGATATCTTAAATATATGGTATATGTCACAGAACCATCAGGGTTGGAAGAAACCTTCAAGATCATTTAGTCCAACCATGCGTCCAGCACCAGCATAATCACCCCTAACCCATATCCCCAGTTGCCACATACAGATGCTTCTCACAAGATGTGTTCTCTGGACCCTTCCCAGTTCCCTTGCCCTTCTTTGGACTTGTTCCAGCACTTTGCTCCCCTTTCTGAACGACCCAAAACTGAACACTGCACTTGAGGTGTGGCCTCACCAGTGCCAAGTATTGCAGGACAACCACTCCCTGATCCTGCTGGCCGCATTACTGCTGATACAAGCCAGGATGCCATGGCCTTTGTGGCCACCTGGGCATGCTGCTGGCTCATCTCCAGCACCCCCACATGCATTCCTGCTGAGCAGCTTTCAAGCCACTCTGCCCCTGTAGTGCTGCAGGGGTGGTTGTGACCCAAGGGCAGCACCCAGCACGTGGCATTACTGAACGTGATTAAATTGTCGCAGCCCATTGATTCAATCTGTCAAGATCTCTGCAGAGCCTTCCTGCCCTCAAGCAGATCAGCACTCCTGCCCAACCCGTGGTGTCATCTGCATTTGGTTGTCAGTGTCAGTTCACTGTTGTTTAGAAAGTTTATAGTGTTCCTTCAGTGACTGCTCAGACGTTAGAATCCTTTAGAATTTTTTTTTTCTCCTGAAAGAAATTGGGATGACAGGTAAAGTGGTAAGGTAGAAATACCCTAAGAAGTTCTAACCTCTCACGTACCTTCTGAATGAGGTCAAGCTGGTTTTTCTTGGTTTTGTGCTTTTTGTTTTGCTTAGTTAGTGATGCATCTGAATTGCCACCAGTTTCAACTAGACTGAAATGACATTACTTTTAGAATATTTGATTACTTTTGAAGAAAATAATTCAAAGCAGACTGGAAGGTATATGTGGCTGTTCCAAAAACTAGATGGAAGATTAGAATCAGATGTGTTGGTGAAAAGCTGGCGTACCATTTTATGTTTCTTTAGTTGTAGGTAAAACTCCACCTTCCTCCAGTGCAAGCACCCAGCCTCTCCCAGAAACTCCAGTTCTCACACGCTCCGCATCGCAGACCCCCCCAGCTGGCGTGACAGCAACCACCAGTGCTGCTTCTACTGTCAGTGCTCCCTCTGCTGCCACAGGAAGCCCTGTGAAAAAGCAGAGGCCTCTGCTGCCCAAGGAAACCGCCCCTGCCGTGCAGAGGGTGGTGTGGAATTCTTCAAATAAGTTCCAGACATCATCTCAGAAATGGCACATGCAGAAGGTACAGAGACAGCAGCAGCAGCAGAGCCAGCAGTCTCAGTCACAGCAGCCTCAGTCCTCTCAGGGGACAAGATATCAGACAAGACAAGCAGTTAAAGGTACACACTTTCCTAACTCATATGCTAAAGCCATTAACTATTCCACTGCATGTTTACCAGTGTCACCTCAGTATCTACAAACGGCTTCTAGTTTTATCTGACAAGCAGTGGATCTGAAGGTTTTTCAGAGTATAATTTGACAACAATGAAATTACCCAGGCTCCAGGATTTGTCTTTGAAATCCCTGCTGTTTAACAAGACTTTGATGCTAGTTTACTGAGCAAACAGCCCTGGCATTTCAGAATGTTTTCACAACTGTTTTTTTCACATCCCTTTGCTGGAGCCTTCACCAATAGGTGGCACAGGGTAACACAGGCCTGTGCTGCTGTTGCTTCCTTTCACTTAATAGCAACTTGATGTAAATCAGCTTCATTTGTCATTTCAAGTTAATAAACTGAAATGTTTACTGCTGTGCCTGATGAGGAGACATTCTCCACTCTGCTGACACCACTGGCACACAGGTGATTTTGTAGAGGAGAGATGTTTAGGTGATGGTTCATATACAGACATTTACAGAGGCTCATTTCTCTGGTGCCAAACTGCTTTTGTTTCTGTCATTTGAGCAATGTTGAGGAAGTGATATCTTTCTGCTTGTAGACTGCTCAAATTGATACAGAAATATTCAGTGAGGAAAAATAGATGTGAAAATTGGAGAAGGTAAATGCAAAACTTTTAATAGAATCATACTTTAATATATACCTTAACAGTATGGGCTGAACTTCATGTTCAACCCATGAGTTTGTTTTCTCAATATTGTTTAATTGAACACATCATGGCAATGTTCCATTTTAAATATTATAGTCTAGAAATTTATCGTGAAAACTTTCAAATCTATAGATTTCTTTATACTGAATTGGCATAAACAAAAATACAGCACATAAAGGTGAAAAAATTGTTTATTTCAGTAATTCCACTACCAACGATATTGGCAATGAAGATGTCTTTTATAATATGAATCATTAGAATAGCTTGAAAAGTTTTACTCTCAAAAAATACTATTTTAACAATACTCCAGCATATAAGTCATTAGAACTGAAGGGAGACCTCTGCACTGGCCAGTCTGAAATGATGAGTTTCAAAGTTATATTTGTCTCATTACTTCTAAGCCTTACAGTTACGTACAAGTTCACTGGCTGGGCACTGTGTAATTAATTAATTATTAGGTGGCACCATTGTATAAATAAAGCAAATCTGAAATAGTTATATGCACACAGTTTAGTTAGATATTGAAGGCAGAAGTTTGCCTGTTGTTTTCATAATTCCTTGTGTGATTGACCCCCTCAATGTTCTCTTTTCTTAGCTGTGCAGCAAAAAGAGATCACCCAGAGCACTTCCACATCCACTATAACCTTGGTCACAAGCACTCAGCCTATTTCCATGGTTACCAGCTCTGGATCTGCAAGCACACTTTCCTCCTCGCTCAACACAGACTTGCCAATTGCAACAGCTTCAGCTGATGTGGCTGCAGATATTGCTAAATACACCAGCAAAGTAAGTTCTGGAGGAAAGTTTTAACAAAGTTGTGCTTTTCTTTTAAAACACCCTGTAGTTTCATCACGTGGGAACTTGTCATAAATGTGTGTTCATGCATTAAGCAGATGCTAAGTTCTTAAAGAGAAGGGGTGGTGTACTACTGGTGTCATCATAGTGACAGTGAGGGAAGGGACATGAGCCTTCCATACTCCCTTAGATATTTAGATTAAAAAATCGATGAATACTATGTATTTTTGCACTGTTTCTTCCCCAGATTCGTGGTTGTATATTTTTTTGTTTATAAATTGTATCAATAGGAATTTCTTAGAAAAGTAGAAAGTCAAGCAGTTCACCCGTTCAGGACACTTAAAAATCAGAGCCCTGATCAAAATTGTTGTGCTCTACCTTCTAAATAAGTAGAACCAGGTAAATTACCTCTATTTAGAGAGAGAGAGAGAGAAAGGGTAGCAATATAGGTTCCCAGTAGAGGGGTTGAAAGAAAATGAAAGTGGGAATCTATTAAAAATATATATCAAAGAATTTTTTTTTCTTTTTGCTTTTCAGATGATGGATGCCATCAAAGGAACAATGACTGAAATATATAATGATCTTTCAAAAAATACTACTGGAAGTACAATAGCTGAGGTTAGTGTAAGATTAAAAAAAAACCCTTGTATTTTAAGTTTGAAAAATGCAAATTAGTATTTTATATATGCAAATGTGCCACATACTGTATCTACAAAGTATTATATATGGAGATTGTCAAGAGAGGACTAATTTCTGTGCTGTTCTAGAAGTAATGATTAGAGTGGTAGAAAAAAACGCTGAAAAAATACCAGGTGGGCTCTGTAAGATAAGCATTAAGCCATCAAACCCAAGTCCTTCAATCTTCTGTCAAGAATTTGCCACCTTGTTTAAAATCAGAAATAAAGTCAGTGTTTTTGAAAATAAAAGTTTTGTAAACAGTGTAGTGCAGCAGCTTATTCCAGTTATGTGATTGTGACTGTAGTTTGTAGTACTTTTGTAAAATTCTTTGAACGTTTTGCTTTGTTAATGATACACTGTACCTTGCTTTTATATTGCCTGTATTTCCTAGGGGTAGGACTTAGTATCTTCTAACATTTTTTTAACCTTGGAAAAAGCAGATTAAGCAGTGCAAACTAAGTGTGAATGGGAACAAATAAAGCTCAAAGTGTGATGATTTGTTTACCTGCTTTAACCAAAATAAGGAAGTCAAAGTTTTGAGCAAAGATATTTGTATTCCCAGTCCACAGTGAATAGATAGAAGCCTCATCTAGTTAAAAATAAAATAAATGAAATGTCATGCTAATAAATGCAAACAGCACTGAGGAGTAGGTTCTTGATTCCAGTCAGAAATTTGAGACTTGACAGTTTCAGAGGAATCAAGAGTAAGTTTAACAGAAGTTTTTTGTCTTCAAAGAGTCCTGTACTCTTTATGGTGAGCAGATTGAGCAAACAGATGTTTAGAATACTTCACACTTTGGTTTGGGGTTTACTGCTGTCTTGTCCTCATGTTAATATGAAGGAGCCTTGAGGTAAACAATGCCTGATTGCTTTGGGCATGGATTTTTATATAATGATTATGTATTACAACCCATGCCCTGCTTGTTATTGCTAACTATTAAATTTTTAATATTTAGATTCGGCGTTTGAGGATTGAGATAGAAAAACTTCAATGGCTACATCAACAGGAACTTTCAGAAATGAAACATAATCTAGGTATGAAAATGGCAGTCCAAAACAGTGTGTCAGGTATTGTCCTACATAGAAAATGGAAATGCTTGAAGTATGTGTTACCTTCATCATATGCTGCTGCACGCTGTCCCTCTTGGTACTAACATGTTCTGCTTTGTAAAGAAACCAAGATACAATGAACAAACGAGATGAGGGAAGAGATGGAATCCTCTGTATTTTCTGGATATTGGAGCAGAACAAAAGTTTGGGCTTGCAAAGGCAAAGCACATTAGCAGCAGCTGCATGTGTCCTTTCTGTGCTTTTGCTGTATTCTGGTCCTTTGTGGGACATCTAGAACTAAAGTGTTAGGCAAATGGAAGGTAATGGTTAAAAATCATGGTGCCAGCAAAGAAAAGAAGATGGAAGACTTGCATTTGTTGAGTAGGTATGAAACAGATGCCCAAACTCAGGGAATACCTTGACTGCTAGTTTTAATTTCATGTTGTCTTTAAACTTATGGCTATTACTGTCTTGCTCCTTGCTGTTGGGGGGTGGAAAATGCAACCCCATCTTTCTCTGGATTTTGAGCAGAACTGACAATGGCTGAAATGCGTCAGAGCCTGGAACAGGAACGAGATCGTTTGATTGCAGAGGTGAAGAAGCAGCTGGAACTGGAAAAGCAACAAGCCGTGGATGAGACCAAGAAGAAGCAATGGTGTGCCAACTGCAAGAAAGAGGCCATCTTCTATTGCTGTTGGAATACCAGCTACTGTGACTACCCCTGCCAACAAGCTCACTGGCCTGAGCACATGAAATCTTGCACACAGTCAGGTAATGGGGCCTCTTACACAGCTTGGGGAGGGTTTGGGTGGGTGGATGGATCTGCAGTGACTCAGTTCTTCATGTGCAGATGGGACTCTGAGAAGGGACTGTGGACTGGCTCCCAGGAGTAGTGGCCTCATTCTTTTTTCCTTGATTTTAGCTACTGCGACACAGCAAGAAACAGATACTGAAATTAGCACAGAAACACTAAATAAATCATCCCAGCCCAGCTCAAGCGTGCAGTCTACACCCACAGAAACAGCCAGCACTCCTAAGGAAAAGGAAGGTTCAGCTGATAAAAGCAAAGAGAGTGTTACAGTGAGTATCATCACTTCAAACAAAAATAATGTGTAAGATTTCTCTGAAACCTATCCCTAAAGGCTTCCCTGGATAAGCCAGGAATTTATAACTATTTATATATTTCAAAGAGTGTGTTTTGGGGAGAGATAGAGTTGTGGGTTTTGTTCTTCATTTTGTAAAAAATCCTCCTCCTCTCCTCTGGAAACACCCTTTCCCCTTTGCTTATTCCCAGTAAAACCTTGTGTTGGCTTGACTGGTCCTTCCAGCCAAGGGGGACTGGACCTCTTTCTCTCTCTCTCTCCAGGACCCATCAGTGTAGCCTCTGCTCTGGATCCTTCGATACAAGTTGCCTTCTGATAAGCAATACTGACTGCAGCACTTCCAAGCCCTTCTTGCCTGGGGGTTCAGAGGCCAAGCTCAAGACCTGCATTCAAACCAACTTACTTTCTCACCACAGACTGCCATTAGGGTACCACAATGTTCCATAACACTGATACAACACTTCACCTGGATCTACGGTTAACGGAGCAGTTGGAAATCCTCCATAGCATCTACTCTGATAGTTTTCAGTAGGCAAGGATGAGCAAATGCTCTAAAAAAAGGGACTTAACATTGCATATATAGAAAATGTTTATAGAGAAGATTCTGCTTTATAGGTAGGGCTTGACTATTAGCAATTTTGGCATCATTTTTTTTCTGCCCTTGCAAGATTTATTAAATGAAAAATTTTAGTGGGGGGGCAGGGCTGATCCTTCAAACCCTTACACATGATCCTCCACATCAGTAGGAGCCTTGTTGTATTTTAAAATATTAAAAGCAAACTAATTTTGTAGTATTGTGATTCCAGCATGATGTCTCATCGAGATAGTCCTGTAGAATTGGGAAGCATAGTAATCTAGAGAGCTGTGTTCATTTCTTGACACTTTTGCTACTGTCTGGTGTTAGATCTCTGGGCTTGAAATGTCACCTAAGGGAGTAACTTGGGGAACAGATTTGAAGAGGGGGGAAAAGGAGGTGCTGTTTCACTTAAATGTTTTGATGAAGTTGGTTAAACTCATTTACTTACTGGCTCATTTACTTACTGTTCGTATGCATTGTTATGGCAGCACAAGCTTTGTATTACTGGGGAAGTAGGGAATGTGAGACCTAAAACCTGCCAAGGAATATTTCAGTTACACAGATATGGAATTGCTTTGATATAGATGTTCTACCTGAAACATCATGCTGTATACACTGACCATGTTCATAATTTGAATTTTGTTTTATTAACAAAGAAGTAACCTGTGAATTCATTAAGATGCAAATTTTTAACACAAAGAAAACATCCAACATAAATTGCGTATCATAATAATAATGTAACAACTAGGTGGAATTTGTGTAAAAGCTGAGGCTTCTACTGAGGTTGCCTGTGCTGTCTCTGCAGATAGCAACAGGTGTGACAAGCAACCATCCTATAAAACTGGTCCAGGTACCGCAGACCACCACCTATATTCCAACTACTCAACCCAAAATTGTAAGTACAGTGTCATAATTTAAAGTCTGCAGCAATGCTGTTCCTGGCATTAAAACTGCTCAGTATCTCTGGGGGGTTGTCTCCGTCTGCTGTTGTATCAAGAAGATGAATTCACTGGTATAGTCTCAACTTGCAGTGCAAAATGCTTTGTTTTGCTGTGCAACATTCCACCCTTTCATTCCATTCACAATTGCAAGGATTGAGAAATTTTTAAGTCTGGCAAAGGCACTGAGGACAGGCAGAGGCCATTTCACATTATTGGTCTGTTTCATGTATATACTTGACCACAACATCAATGTAAATATATAGAATTCATTTTAAATATCTTTTAAATATTGTTTTGTCTATGGTATCCTAAAGAGATTTAGAGATTTAATTATTTCTGAGCTATGCTTGATATTCCTGTGACATCTCAGTACCTGTGAAAAAGAATATGCATTTGTCAGCAATGTCTCTCCCATGCAGTCTTGCACATTAGCATTATGAAACGAGAAATCGCATTGGAATCAGACCTGGGTTTTTCCATCAAAGGCTTAACCAAGGACATCCGAATTCCCTAGTGTCAGTCACAGTAGATGGGACGAAAGTGAGTTGGATTTTTGTATTTTATACACCACATTAGCCCATTATTTCAGCTGGTTGTGCTCTGCAGTGCTCATGTCGGAGCCAGCTCCTGAGCTGATGCTGCCCTGGTCACAGCACGTGCTCTGCCCCTGTGCTGAGTTCAGCAGGGAAGCCCATGTGTGGGTAACTTCATTTCTCACTTAAAATACACTGTTATAAACTGTCTGACTGAACAGTGTACCTTGCCCACACTGAGACTGTGATGTGCTGTAGAAGTTCCTCTGTGTGTCTCTTTCCCTGTGCACACCCCCAGCTGCAGGACACGTGCTCATGCACAAACAGTGCTGCACAGCCATCACATTCCACACACACAGCTCTGGGTGGGCAGGGAGGTTTCCCACATTCTGAGCATTTCAATTCCACTTGGTCTCAGCTGAGACCACTGTGCACCTTTGCAGCATTGGCCCTGGGTTGCTTGGACTGAACTACCATTAACAACAAGGTTTTGTGTATGTTTTAAAATCCAATAGCAGACTTCTAAGACATCAGGCTTCTTTTGTGAATAGCTGCGAGGTTGTAAGATCCTATGGTGGTTTTGTGTAATATTCAGAAAAATGGCAGTTACCCTCATCGCTTTTCTGTAACACAAAGTGTATTGAGTTATGTAAAGCAGAATTGGAAGGTGTGTAAGGTTTCCAACTTTTTTTGTGCATGTTTATAACTTTGTATACATTTGCATTAGTCTTGCACAGCTACAGACACCTCTGTATTCTAAAGACTGCACGTGCAATTTAAATAATTTTAAACCTTAGTGCATGTTTAATATGTATGCAAAATGTACATATGTGTAAAACTGGCAGAGGTGGAAAATTTACCTCTCAGGGAATGATCTTAACACATTTAAGGAGTCTCGCACATTCCATATTCCGATTGCGCTAAGAACTGAAACTTAATTATTTCCATGTGTGTAAGTGTGTGTATTTAAAAAGGCTGTGGCAACCCTGATTTCCCCACCTCTAGTACTGACAGTGACTTACATAATGGCTTCTTTAGGATTTAGTTTGCACTTTGTGTCCAACTAGGAAATTCTTCCTCTGAACAACTTCCATTGTATTTTCTGGGTACCATTTCCAGTGAACCTTGTAAACACATCTGAAATCATTACAGAATGACAGTAATCTAGAATTTATTTAGCAAATTGGTCCCATGTTTGTTTTTTATTCTTCCTGCAGTTAAAATAATGTAAAAATATGAACCCATCTTCTTTGCATTCCAGGGAATGGAATGAGTAGGCTTCTGGAAGGCACAGACTCAGTCACAAAGGAGCTGTAATCCATCTCAGCAGGGATACTCAGAGTCTTTGTGGAATATCATTAAGACACTCATGTGGTTTCTTGAATCAGTGTGGGGAAACATTGGGCTTCAGTGAACTCGTATTTGTTCTTCTATGTCCTCTTGGAATGTCACACTACCATTGGGGGAAGATTTGTGCATCCCTTTCAGGGTTCCTCAAAATCTCGCTCCCTGTTTCTTCCACAAGATGTTGTGAACTGAAATGGATGCATTTGTCTGATCACCAGTTGTGCATCACTGGAATTGTACTGGAACACACTTTGCAGTTTGTATGGTAGAGACATTTCTAGACTTTCTCACGTTTTTGGAGGAAGGTTAAGATATGGACTTTAGGTTCAATAAATCCTCTTACAGATCTCCAGAGTGATGTGACCCTGACCAGATTGTTTAACATTCTTGTGCCTTTGTCTCTGCATCTGTAGAATCAATTACCATCTATAGAGATGTCCTGAAACTCCATTTGTTGAGATGTATAAATCATGATCAGTATGATGGAAGTGTAAAGTTTATTCTATATTAATATTTTTACAGGGTGTGTAAGACAGTTCCCAGTAATGCTGATGTTTTTGCTATTGGTTTGTGCAGAAGTTAACTTAAGTACTTTTTTTTGTTCAGATGGATGTTCTTTGTTCTCTTCTGTGTAGACTGAATGCATGGGGGAAAGTTCCTTTTGGGGAAAAAGATTTAAGTAACGTGTAACAAGAATATACTTATAAACAAGGGTATTTTTGTACTCCAGTTTGATTTGTCAGAACTTTTTCAAATGACAAAGGATTTTCTTAGCCCTTTTTCCTCTTCCCATGTATTAGTTTGCAGAAAATACATAACTGGATGTAACTCTGAAACCCTCACCCTCCAAGCACAGGCAGTGTGTGCAGCTCCTATAGCACCTCCTGTCCCTGTAATTCTATAGCAGTGACGAGAACACAGGAACTCTTGGCTATAGGGAAGTAATGCACTACTCCTCCCCTGGAATGAGGTAATACTGTGGTAATAAAGGTATTAGTTCTTGCACAAAATTGGACCTTGTTCTGGATTTCCCCTGGAAAACAAATCTCTATTTCTGTGGTCATGTTTATGTGACCTTTAACATAACAATCTGTTTCTCTTGGTTTTAATCCACAGACCATTCCTGTAGTGGTAAGTCCTTCTGCTGGGACAGTGGCAGTGAGAACTGGAGTTCAGTATGTTCAGACCACAATGCCAGTCCAAGTACGAAGAGTCTAACTGCTAACAAGAAGTTCATACAGTTGTTGGAATAAATAAATCTAATAGCAATGTGACAAACACAGTTCTTTGGATTAACCTCAGAGGTTCAGACTTTAGCTTTGTGTATGTGTACAAAGCATTAATTACACTACATTAATGTAAAGCATTAGTGCTGGCTTAGGAAAGCTGAGGACAGGTAAGATCCATATAAAATCTATGCTTCTTTTGTAAATAATGTACAATTTGTGGATGTCATTAGAGTACCATCTCCTTTTTATATTTGTATTGACTTTAACTTATAAAGAGCATTTGAAGTTGGAAAAGAAAGGCTTAAAACAGCCTTACCACACACCTAATGCTGAAAACTGGTCTTGGGAAACTGCATCAAATAATCTAATATGGAAAATCTGAACACCTTTTTGCATTTGGAGTGAAAAAATTTCTGCACTTTGAAACTCTTGTGGAATTTCTCTGACCAGCCAAGTGATGAAGGATATCTCTCTTCAGTTTACTCGATTAGGCAAATTATGTGGACCTGAAATCCATAAAAATTTATACTGATTTTCACAATGACCAGGCTGACAACAGATATTAATGTTGTTTGCAGGTTAAAATCATTTAAAAAATTCATTCAGTCCAAGATCAGATAATCTGCAAAGTGTAATAGCAGCTGGTTGTCGCAGGATTTCTGATTACTGTTATCAAAGATTGAGAAAAGTAAAGTTTGTTGCTATGCTTCACAGTTTTCTTATTTTTTAAAATCCTCTCAAAGGACTTTGAGCAAGAACTAGGTGTGGAGAAAAACATGGATTGGGAAACATGGGCAAAGGACTTTTGATGCTGGGCCAGAGCATGTATTATTTATATGATGGAATTTATGTTTTTCTGTAAGCATGAAGCAGTGCAGTATGAGAGGAAGTACCCCCTGGAGATGCTGTCTGTTACACTGAGGCTGTAGTCCCATTTTGTATGTTGTGTAAAACAAAAGCATTGAACAAAGCAAAGGTGATGTATGTATATGAGAAAATTAATTGTATGATATCATTCCAGTACATTCTGTTGTACATTTTAGTCATGTTGATTTCTCCCATTGTTTATATAAGAATGCGGTTTGTACAGTCTCCAGCTAGTACCCAGATTAGAGGGAAAAAAGTATTAGAAGGAAAAAAAGTGAGAACAGAATATTCATTAATTGCAGTTGTGTCAAAACTAGCCTAGCTGGCCTTATTTGTGAAGCATAATTGCTTTTAGCATATGGAAGTATTTTTTCACATTTTCTTTGTATAAAATTTGTATTAAACTTAAATATCTTTTTTGACAATTGTGTTTCTTTGTGACTAAGACAGGTGACACACACGGTATGCTTTGGGTTCCTCCAGTTTTTCAGGAAACGTCACAATTTTTTTATTAAACTGTTTTAGAAAAATGTTCTGTGTTCCTGGATTTCCAGTTTTGGTTCGATCTGGAGGAATGTTCATTTCTGCACAGTCTCCAGATCACAGGTAGTTTCCCTTATGTTGGCCTCTTCTGTCTCAGAAGTGTGGAACCTTTGGATCCAAGCCTGTCCAATTTGATGTGTAGCATTTATTCATTGCTTGGGTTGGGGTTGGACAGATGCACATCAGTGTTGGGTGTATTTGTGGGTTAGAAATGGGGCCTCTCATGGTGAGTGCAGTTGTAGACCCTCAAGAAGGCATGAATTGGGCAAGACTTCTCTGTGTGTGTCTTAGTAAGTTAAAAGAAATGGGGAGCTTATGAAACGTTGTGAAATCTGTGAGTATTGTCTGAAGTTCCTGCTCCTGCGTTTACCTTGTTCTGTGCATTTGTAAAGCAACCACAGTTCATGTTCCCAGTGCTACTGTTTACAGAAAAGCACAAAACCTGAAAGCTTGAAATGATCTTTTGGCCTTCCCCATGGAATTTGGATGCTGAAACTAGGCCTTGTGTTAGAGGGAAGTGATACACGAATTGTTGTAGGAAACCCCACTGCTCTGACACCCGTTCCAGCCTGAGGAGGTTCTTTTTTTATTAATGAGCATTTTTTTTTCTGCAGAAGAAATGTTTTGTCCTCTAAAACAACAGGTGCCCAGATTATAGTATAGTATGTAGAAAATGTAGAAATACATAAAACTACAGGTGAAGGAACTGAGCAAGACCTGTACCATATCTGTGCATGTTCCCAGGCCTTTTGGATGTTCCTCAGTAGAAAACTGCTGTAGATCCCCTCTTCTATCCATGATCTGTTGGGAATTTTAGCAGGCAGAAGCCCAGTGCCAGGCACAGGGCCTTAGACAGGAACAGTGGCCTTTTTCTGCAGGAAACTACCTCCTCTCACAAGGATCCCTCTTAGTTGCTCTTTCCTGCTCTGTGCCATTGTTTCTTATTGTATCTTTCTGTCCTGTTCCATGCCCCTAATATTTTTAATCCATGCCTGTTATACTGCCCATCACATTTTAATAATTTTCATCCTCACCCTCTCCTTATTCTATTTTGTCCTGCTCCTACTCCCTCTTCCTGCCTCTCTTCCTCTCTTTGTGCTTCCAGGTGCAATTCTAGAAGGGGCAGGTGGTGCTGCCTTGAAGTGCTACGATTCAGTAGTGGACTTGTTAGTGCTGGGTTAATGGATTTTGACAATCTCAAAGTTATTTTCTAACCTAAATAGTTCTGTACCTCTGTCCTGCTTCCTGGGTTTTTTCCGTTCTCTTACTGTTCCTCTCCTTTTTATGTCTTTGCCCCATTTCAAGCTACCCCTGACTTCTCTCGTCAGGGGTCCTGCAGCTCATTTTTGGTGGACTGCACCTCTGCCCCGCAGCCCATTGCTCCAGGAGCTGACCAACTCTCAGTTCCTCTCCAAACTGAGGAGTGCTGCTCTGGAAAAACCCACTGAGGTGTCCTGGGGGCACTGTGTGTTATCTCAGGAAGTTGGTCTTTGTGGTAATCTGATGGTTTCAGTGTTTACCTTTTTGTGGAATATGACTAGGAGGAAATAAAAAGCAAAAACAGGCCTAAAACTTAAAAGTTATAGAGATAGGTAATTCACACACGCTAAGAAGAAGAAAATAAGAAAAAAAAGAGGAAACTTTCAAATTATCCTTCCCTCCCCCCACAAGTATTCACTTTCTTGCACACAACATAAAGAGACAACCTGTTAAACCAACACGGGCAAAACCTGTGTTGGGTCTAAGAACTTACCTGCTTCCTGTTACCTGCTGCCTGAACTATCCGGCTGAAGGATAATGTTCAAAATAAACCTTGGACCCTTAGGGGAAGAGTCTGTCACCCTCTGTAAAACCTAAGGGGAGAACGAGGCTCAAAAGGCAGCTCTCTCTATGCTTCCGACACCTGCTGCTGGAAACCGCCACG
>VYXD01002038.1:268166-281409 GCA_013397195.1 Hylia prasina | reverse complement strand
GCAGCCCCAGGTGTGAGCTGTGAGGATGATGAGGGACAGAGCAGCCCCAGGTGAGAGCTGTGAGGATGATGAGGGACAGAGCAGCCCCAGGTGTGAGCTGTGAGGATGATGAGGGACAGGGCAGCCCCAGGGGAGAGCTGTGAGGATGATGAGGGACAGGGCAGCCCCAGGTGTGAGCTGTGACGGTGAGGAGGGGGCAGTTCCTGCCCTTTAGGAGGGTTTCTCTCAGCTCATTTTGGCATGGAGCTATTGGAGAGGGATTTATGGTGGGCTCCCAGGGGTGTCTCATGGAATGATGGTAAAAGCATCTCACTGGGTCTGAGGGAGCACTTGGATGTGTAGCTTTGCTCAAAGGAGGTGCTGAGGGATAAACCTTCATGCCAGGCAGCAGCAGCAGCAGGTGAGCCAGTCTGGATTTGTAGGGGGACTTTTCTCCTTTCCTTTTTCAGTTTCATCTTGTCAATCCCTCTCTGGTGCCACCAGAAAAAAAATGGGGGTTATGAGGACAAAAGGAATGTCAATTGAGGGAAGAAACTCCTGTTATTGTCTGTATTTAAAGTGGGGGGGAATCCCCCTTCACCTGGGATTTTAAGGGTGTTGGTCAAAGGAAAACTTGACTCTTCCAGGGCGTTAAGGGTATCAGTTGACTGCCCATCTCTGTGTTCTATTTTAAATGGAAGGGAGAAAATATTGTTGTATTAGGAGTTTGAATTGGGGGTAAGCCCCTATTTTCATCATCCTAAAGTTTGAAGTGGAGGGAAGCCCTGTTGTAGCTTTTAGAAGGTTTGAAATGAGGTAAAAATCTCCCTTTTCCCATCACTTGAGAGATTTGAGGAAACCCCCTCCTTTTATGTTTTTGTTGGGGATTAATTTGAAGGGGAGAACACATTCGTCGTTGTATCGGTTTAAGGTGAGGTGAACACCCGCTGTCGCTTCAGTTTCAGAGGCTGAATTGAAGCAAACTCCATCTTTTCCAGCGTTTAAATCGGGCCGTGTCAGGCTGCACTTGAGGGCGCTTCTGGCCGTGCTCCGAATGCCTCGCTCGGGCTCACCCCCGGCATTTATTCCCTGGGGAATGGCGTTGGTGAGCGGGAATGTCGCGGCTGCGCTGCCCCGGGGAGCGGCAGGGCCGGTGCCGGTACCGGTGCCGGTACCGCGGGTCTCCCGGTGCGGAGCCGCCCCCGCCCGGAACAGTAAATCCTGCTACTCTTCCTGCCCTGAGAGATGAACATGCCGTGCTGACACCTCTGTGACAGACCCACCCAAAGCTCTGCTAAGCATGTCAGCAACGAAACCAAGAGCTTTCAAACCTTTAAATATCTTCAGAAAGAAAAGTCTTCCCAGAAACTTAACCTCCAGAATCAGTGCTCAGACAATTGATTTAAGTCAGGTGTTAAATTTGAAATTTCAAGGAAGATCAATTAGTTGATTGATGGGGTATTAAAAGCTGAAGTTGTGCTTCTCTGGGAATCTGCAATCCCTGGCATTTATTCCTCATTCAAAAGTTTATTTACCAGAGTGCTTACCTTGCAAGCATTAGTCAATTCTCCACTGACTTTGTCCCAAATAGGAAGTTATATCACAAGTGAAGGGAAACCATTCTTACAGAAGCGAAACCTTGAGGAAAAAAATGCTGCTCAGGAAGCCTTGAGACCAGCAATGCCTGTGCTAGCAAAGTGACATTGTGCATGGACTTGTGCTGAGCCCAGAGAGCAGCTCCTTGCAAGTGCTCCCACAGCATGTACTGAAAGGGTGGGTTTGGTCATGCTGATGTGTCACAGCTGCTGTGGTGCTGCTGCCTTGGATTAATTTAAGATCAGGTTTTCTGATTTAGCTTGGCAAAAAATCCCCTCTCAGATCCAGCACTCTTTAAATGTTTTTAGAAGTTAAGAGCATCCTTTAGGTTTGCGTAGCACTTGTGTAACCCTTTGAGAGGTGAGGGCTGTAGCACTTGCTCCATCTCTAACCCTTCCTTCCAGAAAGGCTTTGATCCTTCTGACCTTACCTGGTGCCACAGCAGGAACAATCAGCCATTTTCAAAGAGATCCATCCAGGCCCACAGAATTTAAATATTCTGACAGCAAGATTACCAGGCCAGCCTTGAAATGGGGAGCACACATCCCACATCCTACCTTTAGACCCAAGAGTGGTGGGAGAGAAGGCAGGTAAGCCAGTCCCCCAAAATGTAAACATATTTTATTTGATGCCTTTCACTCATCACAAGGTACTTTTCCCCCATCCTCAGCCCCAAGACGGCAGCATAAGGCACCGTGTAGACACATGCACAGTCCATGTACCATCTTGGTAAGGTTCAAAAACACAGCTACAGTTCTTACCAGCAGTACCATGTGTCCTCTCTACTCATGTACACAATATGATTCTCCCCAGAGTTTGTTCTGGAGAAATGAACTATTAATTTAGAACAGTAAGACTTTCCCCACCCCCCACCCCCCAAAAGCCAGATGAAAAACACGGGTACAGAGCTTAATACCAGAGTAATGAGATTAGTTCATAAATTAAAAAATACAAAAAAAAAAGAAAAGAAACAAAACAACCAAAAAAAAAAAAAAATCAACAGTTCCACTCCAATTTTCAGAAGGTCCTGTGTGATGTGATGGATTGTGCAGAGATTCCTTGCTGTGTCCTCTTCCCCTTTCAAAACCAAGAACGCTGACAGGGAGACCCAGACTTGTAGCATTTGCCTTGTTGATGGCAAAAAGGCCATTAGAGCTCTGTGCCTCCACCTTAGCCAGCAACTGCAGCATCCCAGCGACTGATCAGGAGGATTTTCCTCTGTCCAAAGGAAGGAGGACTTGAGACAATATTCTTTGGCTGCAAGTTCTTAAAGGCTTCCACTGAAAGGGTTGTCCTTCAAAAAAAAGAAAAACTGCAGTTGCTGTGGGATTTTTTTTTTTTTACTAAGAAAACATTGAGGAATAGGTGGAACCGATGTAAGAGTCTGAGTGAAGCCCTCCCAGTGCTAAGATGTTGGGGTCTGCTACAAATATTCAAGTTCCAAGGCGTGCCGAAGAGCTTCCAGGTCAGCGTGACAAGAGATTCTCCAGAAGGGCATGTTGTGCTAGAGTGAAACCAAAAGAGTGCAATTTTTTTTTTCTGTTTTTGTATAAAACTGAGATCAAAACAACTTTCTTAGCTCGTACCCTCAGGAACAGAGTTTTGTACTTGGCCACCAGGTTGTCGCAGTGCCAGAGGCAAGGGGGCTCATCTTAGGGAGGGAGGGACAAAGTGGGAAGTGTCTCTTTGCTGATCTGTCTCTCCTATGCAGACAGGAACACACATCCTCCACCATTCAGGAGTATCCTGCTTCACAGGTGATGGAGGATGTGGGCTGGATACTAACCTTTGCTCCTCTTTTTTCCCCCCACAAATCAATCAGCAATGTTTCTAGAATTGCAGCATTACTAGAAACAGTTTTAAGTGAACAGCAGCAGTGAAAGCTGTTATCAGTGATAACAGACAAGTAAATTAAATCTATCTATTGGAAAAGGAAGTTATTAAAATTTATAAAAATGTAAATAAAGACATAAAACGCCACACAATCAAAATGCTTTCTAACAATTCACTTTCCCAGTTAACTGGAACAGTAGGTCATACTGCATTTTCTGTAAATGTAGGAACTGGTATCATTGCTCAGATCAATTACTCATTTAATGTAACACTGTTGCCTCAAGGGAAGGTGCAATAGGGTTATAGAACAACCTATTCCCAAAACACTTTTCTAATTCCCATTTACGGGAGATGATCTTAAATTATTCTTCTGCCTCCCTGTTTTTGAATTTGTATTTGCTGTGATAAATCTGAAGCCCTGTACACACATGTCCAAATTTTAACCAGCCTGTTCCACTTGAAATCTGAGCATCTGGACAAAATCTGGAAGGTCAGCCACCTGTGACCTACTCTATCTTCTTTACAATATCCTGATCAGTCTCCTAAAATTTGTGAATATAATGTAGGAAAACAACATCTGACAGCACCTGAAAGAGGACAAAGTGCCAACTTTTTAATTGCTGTGAGACAAGTGCTGGGAGCCTGGAATGTTACCAGAGTGCCCTGAAAGCATCCCTGAACAGCAGAGTTCCTTAGCAAGAGCTCTGATCCCCATGGCTGCTTGCACAGAGAGAACCTCAAAATAATTAGAACATGCTCTTAGATTTTAAATAACAACTATTTTTGGTGTGTTCTGGTGTGCCTGGGGTTTGTGCTGGATTTGTTTCTTCTCCAAAACTGTTAAAGCAGTTAAATCAAAGACACAGCTCCTTTCTGCACTGTCATTTTGTGACACCTGGGACTCTGATTTTCTTTGCCCTCTCCCAAAATGTCAGTCTCTGCACAGTCAGTGGTATATATGTAGTAGTTAATGTACAGAAAGCTTAAACTGACAGCACTTAGTCCCTTCCAGCATGGGCACAACACTGCTAAGAGTCTTTTATCACTGCAGGAATTCACCTGTAACCACGCTGCTCCTGCATAAACAACTCCAACAAAGCTTCAGAGAACATACACTTCCCAGATAGATTTTGATGAAGGGAGATGTTCCTTTCCCAACTGTACCTACGTGTGTACAAAAAACTCCAGTGGTTCCAGATGTTTATGTTACAGAGTGTCTATTTACACTGCTCTAAGTACAACTTAAGCTTCTTTCTGGTATGTTGCCTGTTGCCTACCAGTAAACAAATGTTTTCTTTGAGCTATTTATCAGTGTGTGTAGAGACAGCCCAGACAGCTGAAGAGACTGAAATTCACTGCTCTGCAATTTCACTTTAAGGGGAAAAGTTATTTCCTTCCCCCTCCCCCAGTTTCTATTAAACCCCTTCCATTAAATTATCAGTTTTTCTTTCTTAACTCAGAAGAAAACCTGGCCTCCCAGCCACTCCTGTTGTTCAGCAGTTACAGATTTATCATTCATCAGACAGGTGAAGAAAAATGACCCATGAAACTGGAGATGTTATCAGTCCTGTCAGCAAAACAGCAAAAGGCTCTCTGCTTGTCCCCTCCCTTTTTTGTTTTTTTTCTGTATAAAGCTCAGGTGTGTAGAAGGTTTGATTAATGATTGTCATCAATCAAAGGAGGCAACAGCCCAGCAAAGAATGTGCTCTACTAATGGCTGAGCTGCTTTGGCCAGGAGACAGGAGGTTCTTGACATCCCAGCAGAGGAGATGTGAACCTCCCCAGCTCCCCATGCAGCCTTTGATGCACTTCTGCTCACTGACCCACTGCCTTTGAAGTGTGGCACTGAGCTGCCACAAGCAGCAGGCCATTGTCACCTCAGCCCCAGTCATGCATTTTGGACTCTTCCTGACAGCTCCTTAACCCTTCATGAGCTACACCACCACCTGCAGTTTTAGGTAGTTTTCTCAGGTGAGTGCAGATATTGTTGCTTCCACTGGGCAGGAGAAATACACTATAAAAAAACCCTGGGTTTCTGCTGCTTTGAAGATAACCTGAGATACAGTTCTGGGCACAGAACATGTGTCCCCCACCTCATTTGCTGGGATCCCTTTGTTCCTGGGCTTGTGCAACCAAAGAGCTCAAATTTACTTGGAAAGTCTGCAGGATCTTCAGTCAGAATGAGATACCAGGTCCTCCAGCACAAGGTTCAGCTGTACAGCTGAGCTCCTGTGATACAATATTCTCAACATCACCTGAGCTACACCAGTCATTTGTATATTTGTTAAAAATTAAAGTTTGCTGAGGATGGAGCTCATTCAGCCAGTTCCTGCATCTCAACTCCTGGAGCAAAGGCAGCCCTATCCCATTTCTCCAGTCACTTCAGGAGCACAAGACCAGGATGCACAAAGACATCTTGCAAATAATATCTGCCATTAACAAATTGTATTCCTGGCCCTGTAAAGCCAAATAAATGGAAGTTCCAGGCAGGTTTTGGTTCTAAAGTTTAGGAAATGAAAACTTTGACTGTTCCAATTCTCATTATTCCTGATCACACTGCTTTTGCAGTTTCTGTGCTCTGTATTCAGTACAATTTTCTAATTTCATTTTGCTTGTGAAACTCATCACATTGATCCAGAAGTCATTAGGCAGCAACTCTGTACAAGTCCCTTTGGTATTTTCTATAATGAAGTTACACTCCATGATCTCAATGAGTCATAAATACAAACACATGTATGGATATAGGCATATTCTAGTAAGTAATTCAAAATTAATTCCAACAATTTAGAATTTACAAAAGCAGCATGGGTAGATGAGAAATTCACTCTGTCTGCTCATCTGAGATCACACACTGGAATTTCCCATGTCATAATGATTCCTGGAACATGGGACACAGAAACTACCTGAAATATTGTACCAGCTGCCAGAGTGGGGGGGATTAAGAGTATGGAATTTCTGACATGGTGATTGTTGAGTATTTTGCATATTAAGAGATGAGACCAATTGTAAGCTGCTTCAAATGGAGGGAGCTTCATTAAACACTGAAATAAAGAGTCATTGCAATCAAAACTTGGAAGAATCCAGCATGGCATCCACAAACTGTACCTTTTTTGCTCCCTGTTCCTCTTCAACACCATCTCCTATTACAATGTACACGGCTTTCCTTCCAAACCTCTGCATTATTCTTTCAAAACAGCTCTCTTTCCCTGAGCAACACAAGAGAAGAGACATTTTTTTATCTGGACACACACCACAGGCAGAGCTAACATTCAGGCACAGGGCCTGGAGTTATCCCCTCACTGAACTGGCTGCAACATTCTTTGCTTTCTATTTGCTTTCAAACTGGATCTTCTTCTGAGGCAGATCCTCTCCATCCCATGACTAGCACTTGTTTTGTCAGCCAAGGACTTGCAAGCGCTGCCAGTTTTCTGGGCTTTGTGACTGATGCCCTGCTTATGCCACCAGCTGGCAGACTGATGTGACACTCATGGCACTCAGTTTCCAGAGCCCTCTTCTGTTCATTCTGGTTGCAGGAAAAACAAGAAAATGCAATCCTCAGAGGTTCAAACGCACCAGAAAGAACAGAACACAAAAAGGCATCAAGCCAACCCTATCAGTACTTATTACTCACAAATCTCACTCAGCACACTTGATCCCCCTGCAAGAGTAAGAGGATCCAAAGAGTGTTTCTGTAACGGGTCCAACCAGACCTTCCTTCCAGCTGGGTGCAGCTGGACACCCCACATGCAGTCAGTGCTCCATAGTGTGGGTATATTTCTATATATCTGGCTCACTTCCCCATGGAGACACTTGAGAAGTGTTTTTTTACATTTATTTTTTCCCTGCAGTCTGTACTAGGTTAAATGGGGGAGTCAGGATGTGAATTAGATATCTGTTATTATGGAGCTAAAAATAAAGTCCATTGCATGACTTAGGGACAAAACTTCAGCCTGTCTTAGGTGAGGCCTCAGTCAGTTTGCTCTTACCTGTTTTTGTTGCACTGTAAATATTTTCAATGGGGAAGACAGTGCCCAGTCCATAGAGAAGCACTTTAGCCAGAGCTGGTATAAGCTGAGTTGTGGTGACCAACACATTCACACAGTTGGGCCTAGGAAACAGAAGTTATCAGAAATCTGAGTTTCTCTCTTTCATCCTGGACTGAAAAAGGGTAGAAAGGAAACCTTTCCTGGCACTGGAAGTTCCTGAGCCAGTGGGGGATTCTGCAGCCAGAGGAAGACAATGTGAGTACCAGAAATGTCTTTTGATCAGCTCAGTAGAATGAAAAAAACACAAACCAAACTAGCAGCACTGATGCAGCCTCACTGCAAGCTTGCCAGGATTTCTTTGGTGGGAATTTAAATACAATGTAGTAACGTCCCTGCTGGGTTCTCAGTGAACACGTTCAGGGACAGAAAGGCTCTTCCCTCCCTCTCCTCTTGGGTGAACCTGCTCACACGAAAATGCTGCCATGGAGGAGGCAGCCAAGGAAAGGCAAGGAAAAGGACTGTTCTGCTTTTGCTCAGTTCACCATCCCAAGCTCACCCCAACCCTTGATAATTCAGCCTGGCAAACATGTGCAGGCTGCCCTCCCACAGGCTTGGCCAGCAAAGTCCTGTAAATGCGTCTCAATTTGTTTGGAGGGGGAAAACAAGGGAAGCAAAGGAGCTCCTGGATCAAACCCACAGGCAATTCCTGGAGCTGTTCTTACCGGGAATGTATCAAATTCAGCGCCTTCAGAGCATGTGTGAGCCAGAGATCAGTCAGAGCTTCCAGTTCTGCTCTCAGCTGCAGCCAGGTCTCCCTCTTAGGAGCTCCTATTAAACCTGCAAGCAGGGAAAGTGTCTTTGCAGAAGCACAGAAAGGGAATTGTATGGCTCTGTATGCACAAAGGGCACCTGCCTGTGTTCTGAACTCTGCCACTGCCCCTCTCTTGGTGCCACTGCCTCCCTTTGTCACTGCCATGTCACTCCAAGGCTCTGCCTTGAGGGCTGCAGCACAATCCTCTGTTGCTGCAGCTCAGCTTCCTTCCCATTTCTGTGGAATGTTCAGTCAAGCACACAGGGCAGGACCTCCTTGGAACACCTTTCTGGGAGTGAGCATAAAGCTTGCATGGGAAGTTAGAAAGAAGATGGAAGAGCCATGTGAAGTGGGCAGTGACCTGAGGCCAGGATGGATTTGTTTTTCCTGAAAAGCCATGCCCTATTTCCAGTGCATGCAGGGTACACTTGTCCTCCAACCAATAAAAAAGTTGTGGTGATGCTTTGAGTTTTGCTTCTTTCTTTTTCTAGTCAGAGGGAAACCTGCACTGATGTACTGAAAAGGAAGCTGAGAGTCTCTTGGAAGAACTGTCTGGAACTAGGTGAGATGAAGAAACCCAGGGAATCCTGATATCTGGTGATATTTGTTTTGGAGGAATTAAAAACAAGTAGCTATAATACAAGAAAGCCTTCAGACAGGGATCAGACATGCTGTGTAGAAAGAAAAGGGCATATTTAGTTCTGAACTGTTTGCTTGCCTGCTAAACGCTCTGGAAAATTGGAGAAGGTTGCTTTCCTGACACATGAATTACAAAATAAAGCCCCACACTTGGACCTGAGTCCTTCTCAAACCACGGAACCAGGTATTTTAGCGTGACTCCCCAAATCCTCTACAGAACCACGTCTCAGGGTGACTTGCTCAGCTCACTGTGAAGCACTCATACCATGAGACACCTCCTCCAGAGATGTCCCTAGAGGGTCTCCAGTTTTTGGGAAGATGAAAGGCCTGCTGGTGGCCTGGCCACTGGCACTCACCCCCCACATTGTTTTTGTAGGTGTTGTACATCTCTTTGACCCGGCGGTAGCGAAACGCCAATTTCCTCATCCAGTCAACTCCCCCGTGAACGCCCGAGCCCAGGCACAGGTTTGCACTGGCAGTGGAACTGTGGAAGCCATCCGCAGAGAAGTTATACGTGCTGGGAGAGGGAGGAGGGAAGGGGAGAGGTCACTGTAATTACAGCCTGCACAGTGCCAGCAGGGAGGGGAAATGATTGAAAAGAAATGTGGAGACAAGTGGCAGCAGAGAAATGCACAGGACACGCTGTACAGAACTGAAGTTCATCTTCAGCACAATTACCAGCACGGATCTGAAAAATGTCCTGTTCCTACATCAATTTCTCACAATAATCATCCATAAAACCACAAATTGCAGAGCTCTATATGAGTTCTGCACATTTCATTCTTTTCCTTTTACCATGGCTCTGCAGGCAACACCTTGGGAAAAGCAGGTGGAATGGTACAGAAGTAGTTTCTATGAGCACGATGACCCAACTCACACAGGTAATGATAATGTTTGGTGCAGTTTGGGTACAAGTTTCCACAAGGATCTGGCATGGCAAAGTCCAACTCCCCACTACTAAGCCCATTCACTACAGACTGGACAGTGGGAAACCTTTCAGTCTGGTTTTGAAGCATTCTGGCAACAGCTGTGACAACTGTCTGGTTAAATCGTATCAGAAACTGGTGTGGTCTGACTGGAGTTCAACCTAATTGAAACATATTTCCCAGAATGGTTCAACGCTCAGCACAGTCAGGGCCTGACAGAAGGCACAGGCACAACAATGTGAGAAAGGGGACTCTAGTTGTGTGTGCTTGATACATGCAGGCAGTATGGAGCCAGGAGGGGAGACAGTGCAGATCTGAGAATCACTGACCAGCCCCCTGCTATTTCCAAATGCCTGGGGACTGCCTGTCCTGCAGCCTCCAGCTAGGGAGACCCCATACCTTAAATCTTGACCATTATCATCTGATGATACATCATCTATGTGGATCTGGTCACAGTCCTGAGAGGCAGATAAAAAAAATATATAGTAGTGAGTAAATGCTGTGGAAAAAAAAATTGAAATAATATAATGCAAAATTACTGTAAGTGCAACATTAAGGAGATAAAATCTTATAATTTGCTAGTACTGTAGTCTAGCCAGTTAATTGTTAGCAACAAGTATCACATAGATCTTGCACAAAATATGAACAGACAGAGTGTGTGTGAGATCTGTTGTTATCTAAGGGCACAACAGCTCTTGAATAACACAGTGAGTGGAACTCCTTCCTATGCAGACAGGAGGGAGATAGATGCTTGTGTTTTAGTCAGGAAAGCCGTGTTTTTTTTACTCTGTATGCATGATAAGGCAGAGACTTGGCAGCCTTTCCCCCTGTGAGAATACTGCTTAGGACAGGAGGTGTATGCCCACATAATTACAGGGGAGAAGATCTGTCCCAAGGAGATTTCCAGAGATGCCTGTCCTGCCGGTGTTTTCCCAGATTGTTCTGAGGGGCCTGGGCTTCCTTTGATGTGCAGGGAATCTGGGCTGAAGCACTGAAGGCAACGCTCTTTCACTGCCCCAGCCACAGACTGAGCTCAGGAATAGTGTGTGTCAGTAATGAGGAAATCTGTGCACAGGAAATTTAACCAGAAAATACACTTGGAGCTCAGCCTGCATGAAGTATGTGCTCGAGATCTTATCTTCCAAAATTCTTCATTGTTCGAATGGTGGAGGCCCTGCCTCAAAAATGTGAGCAATGTTACTCCTTTGGTTTCCTTCTCAGTCTCAGCATTAACATTAGAAAGAGGAAAATTGGGACATTTTTCCCACCACCTTAACTCTCGCCAGGAGCCTTACAGGTGAGAACAGAACAGAAAGCTTGCAAGCTGCTGAACACTATCTTTTGTTTTAGCTCATTCATCAACAGAGTTTAAAAACTGTGACACCTGGTACCCCAGGACTCTGGAGTCAGAACAACTGCAGCTAACCAAGGTGCAGTAATTCTTCACCACTCACAGTGTTCTGTAAATCACAGAATTTGTTATACCTTCCTTACACAATGATGAGTTTGATGAATTACCTTGAACTAGCCTCTTCCAAAAAAATTAAAAAAATAAAAATCCCCAAACAAGCAACCAAACTTCTTGTCAATGGCAAAACATGACAGACAGTTCTTGTCCACATTAATGAGATTTTCTGCAGCATTTTATATAATTCTCCAAAAAGACACACAACTGCATCTTGTTCTCATCTCATCAGCCCTCTTATCAACCCATCACTGGGGTGTAAATTTCTGTATATAACTGCAGCCAGGCAGCTGAATAGCACATCTCTGCTGGCACCTCTCTCCTCCAACCCCAGGATTTTTTAAGCCCCCTCCCAGGGGCTGCTGTGACCCACGCTGGGGTCACGCTGATGCAGCCCACTCCTCCTCAGCTGTACAACGTGGGGCACTGAGTCAGGGGAAAGGCATTTGTGGAGGGATCTGTTTTTCTCATTTGTGAATGGATTGTTCTGTACACTCAAGTGTGACAACAGTAGCTATCACATTTCTGAGTTAATAAAACACCCTGACACTGGGTGAGACACTACCTCATAGCACTGCTCGTGTTACCGGGAACTCGGGGAGCTGCCTGCAGCCTGCACCACCTCCTGCCACTGGGCTACAGGACTCATTCCTCATTCTTGCAGGATTTCCTTGAAATCTCAGCGAGTGGGGAATCGAAGCAGGATCCCTCAGAGGTTGTTGGAATGGCAGGAAGGCTGTGATGGGGACATGGTTTCACATCTGCTGGTTTTTAAGCTGACACGCTGGGATCTCAGGGTGGGTGATGTGTGGCACACACAGCCCATACCTCAGTCAAATGTGTGAGACCTCAGTGAGCCCGTGCAGCTCTGGGCACTGATCTGGTTTTACTCTTGGGACACCTCTGGGTGCTGCACAACCTGCCTCCAGGTGGGACCAGCCACATTTGGAGGAGCCTGAGGTGTTTTAAATGGCACTGCTGGTTTGGAGAAAGCCTCTGCTGCCTCCTTGTGAAGTACAGGGCTCCTGAGGAGCTCCTTCTGTTATCCCTCACATTCCCTCTCTCAAGGTATGACTCGTGCAGGTATAAAAACAACTTACAAAGGCACACGTAGTCTATTTGTGGATCAGGACTGTGCTAAGAGTTTGAAACACCTCATGGATTCACAGATCAGTGGAGCCTGCATCCCTCATTAGGTGGGGTTAACAGTTCCCAGAACACAAAACCTCCAGGGATGGCTCTGAAAGGCAGCAACTTGTAAACACATGAATCCCCTGGTTTGTTAACTCCTCATCCCCTTGTCAGTCCTCCTGTCCTTAATACCTGTCTTCCAGAGAGACAGACAATAATATCTCCAGAGGGATTGGGGGTGGAAGGTGCTATTCTTTAGCCAGCATTGTACTGTGAACAAAAGGCATCTGGGGAAAAAAGCACAACCCCGGAAGGTCCAGAGTTTGTATTTTAATTTCACTGTGATTCGTAACCTTGGGTGAGTTCTTTTCTCCCAGATTCCCCTAAAAAGGGGAGCAGAGAGGGAGAATATCTCCTGTCAGGTGAGTATTTGCTGATACACTCTGCAGCATGATCAGAGCCCTTTGTGCACCACACCTTGCATGGCTCACACTTGCAGACTGGAGGGATTTCATCTGCCTGTAAGACTTAACTTGCTGACAGACAGTCCCTTTCTGTAAAAAGACTGAAAGTTTTTAGTAGAGTCTAAGACTTCTCCAGTCACCCCCCTGTCCTGGGGACCAGTGATCAGGCTCCTTGCACACAACTACCCCGAGGTTTGGGGTGAATCAACTGGAACCTGGCCTGTCTAGTCTGCAGCACTGAGACAGGATGGGCTGAAGCAGGATGGATCTGAATAGATCCATCTGAATGGAACTGGATAGCCAAAATGCATTCAGCTAATGCATCCAGGAAACAATTACCTGAATCCCTTCTGGGTAGATCCTAAGGAAAGATAAAGCCCTGGCTAACCAGAGTTTCAGAATCTTTTTTTTTT
>VYXD01002038.1:200980-268145 GCA_013397195.1 Hylia prasina | reverse complement strand
TTTTTTTTTTTTTTTGACAGCAAAAAGGGAGCATTCCAGTTCAGGCCCCTCCCTCAGATTTTGAAGCCACATCCTCACCAGACTAAGGACGATCACACAAATGCTACCAAGGGCAAACCTTGATGTCTCTATGGACAAGTGTTTTGTCCTCATCAGGCACTTCCTGGGAATGCTTCAGCAGGGCTTGGCACCCTGGCAGCAGCTTCTCCTCTGCACAGCACTGCAAAGTGCAGCCAGTGGAATAAATCATTCCCCTGTGCTAAAACAAGGGAACTGATTTCCTTGTCCAACCTGCCTCCCTGGAAAGGGTGGGTGACATTTTCTCTGTTCTTTCCCCTTAGTCCACTGCCAGGACAGGCCAGCCATGCTCTGGTTAGTCCAGGCTGCTGGACGCAGCCAGTGGAATCTTGGATTTGTGCCTGAGAAACATTTTCCTGTGTTTAAGAGAACTCCTGCTTTGGTTTCAAAAGGGCAAATCTCCCCCTGCTCTCTCAGCTACAGCCCCTCACACTCTGCCCCAGCACAAAAGATGGTCAGAAATGGTTTCTGCCCTGTGCAGTTTTAGCTCATTTTGTCTTGTACAGGCCAGCACTGCACCACATGATGGTGCTAATGTCTAAGGTAATGCTTGTGGGTCTTCAACTCAATCTCTTTCTGTGCTGCTTTTTACAAATTCTTTATTTCGTTTCTAAGGATGTTATTCACTGCATTTTTTAAGCCCAATACTCAGTGATGTATGATCCTTAAATACCACTCTGTGAATACACAAAAGTGATTTTTATTTATCAACCTAAATGAAGGAGTAGGGTGGGTAACTCTGGATGACTCCGTTGCTGCAAATTCTTCCAAACTGACATGGATTTTTTGGAAAGTAGAATTCTGTAAGGCACGTTTACTTTTCTTTAAGTCTCCGTCATCCATCAATTTTTCATTGAAAAAGCTCAGCTAAAACCAAACCACCAGTGCCCTGAGCTGTTACTGACTGACAAATGTGCACAATTTGACAAAGGCCAGGCAATTTGCTGCTTCATTTAAAATTTTAGAGCAGTAAGAGAAAAAAAGGAGAAAACTTATTTTTGAGTAAAAAAAAAAGAAAACTGATTTTAAAACTGGTAATTCTTGCAGAAGTCTAGAAAGGCAGAGGGGTTTTGTGCAGGACATGGAGCTTTGCTACATCACATATTGAAATCTGATGGGTGAAAAGTGATGGTTCTGTAGTAAATATTATCATTACTTAAATACTGTCCTGGGCTCCCAAAGAGGAGCTCTCTTTTTTTTTCCCCTAAGAAAAAGGTTTTATTTGTATTTTCCATGCCCTCATCACAAACTCCCTGTATGAAAAAAGTTGAAAAAGTCTGTCAGTTCAGGTGCTTGTCTTTGAAAGGAAATAAAAATTCTCAGCAAGTCAAATCTCAAGACTGCAGGAGCCAGGTGGCAGGAAAGGTTGTGCCTCCCCTAACACAGGGGACCACAGTGCAATTAAGCAGTGAAGGAACCAGAAATTCCTGCTGAACTCCTCAGGCACAGAAAAAGTTCTCTCCTTTCATCTGGCACAGAAACAAATTCTTCTTTTTTTCAAGCAAAAGAAGAAAAAAAAAAAAGACCACAGAAGTCTGCCCAGGGATGCCAGGTTTTTTCTTCTCCAAATGCCCCCAAGCAGTGTTTTGATTCCAAAAATTTTTGTGCCCAGAGCACAAACCCCACCTTATCACTCTGTACATGATCCACTCAGACTGAGTGTTCTGACTGCAAATGCCAACACATTTTCATCACTGCTGTACAGCTGTTCCTCAGCATTCTGCCAGCATCACTTTGCCTCCATCTTACCACACACTCAAGAGGATTTTTTGCTTTGTATGGAAGTATTTAGGAGAAAAAACTCCCGAAGAGAATGGAGGTGTCAAAGGGATGCTTCCAATAAGTCAACTAAGGTCCATTTCTCTGGGGTCAAAACCAAAAAGTTTCTTGGCCAAACGCCCCCCATGTTTGTAAACCACATGTAAATTATTACAGAGAAAAATGTTAAATTAAATAAGCAGGTACATACCTCCAGGTCATTGAAGAACAGATGTGTATCTGCAAGGTTGAAGATCATTTCTTCCATCATGAGACCTATCCTCACAGACGTTGTGGTGTCCTGTTGGGGGAAATCAGGTTTTTTCCACTCACTTTGATTTTCTTTTTTGGGGATAGGTGTGGGGGGTGGGAGATCTTAGACCAAACTCAGGATCTACACATTCCTATTTCTTAGGATACATTTCTTAAACTAATTTTACTTCCCAAGTGTATTTGAACATTAGCATGATTTTCCCATCCCTTCTTTTGCTCTCCTAGATGAACAAATTCTGTTCTTTGAAGGATGTCTGTGACTCCCCTGATCACTAAGAGCTCACACACTTCAGGTGATATAAAGATCCTTTAAACACCTGAAACTATGTAAGGATTGCTTCAGTAGGTTAGATAAAAAAATTGATTTTCAATAGCATCATTAATGACTAGTTTTGGTGTAGTTACCCAGCAACATGACATACAGAGGGTGATTCTTTCCAGACTTGTCCTTCAAACCAGCAATTCCACTCCCACTGAAGCTGCCTACTTATTTACCAGCATCAGCAGGGTTAAAACAGCCCCATCCTACCATGGAAACCCAATTGTAACATGATCAAAAAAATTATAAAATCCCTGTCCAGTATGACTACTGCTGCTCAGGACAGCAGGCTTGCAGAGCCTCAACTGCAGCCCCAAGGGCAGCTACTCCCAAATAATGACATGGCTTAGAAAAAACCAAATAAAATAAAATTTTAAAAAATGACAAGCCACAGCACAAATTCAGGACAGGTTCACCTGTCACTGCAGCTGGGGTTGGGAATGGCAGTGCACCCAATGCCCCTGAGTGTGCCCATTTGCTCACTGTGATTTTCCTGTCCCAGCAGCTCCCAGCCCAACCACGTGTGGGTCTGAGTCAGCCCTTCCCCAAGAGGGTCCCAAACTGCTTCCTGAAAGGGAAGGATATGGTGCAGAAGCTCTGGTTGCCTGTAGCATTTTTAAACCACTTTTTTTAATGACTGAATGTGAAGATGCACGTGCTGGCAGCTCTAAAACATCTTCTGCACCTTCATAAGCACATGTGAACATTCTCACACCCAGATCCTGCTCCCGCCAACATCAGTGACAAAAGCTTTAGTGAATTCCCCTGGAGAAGGATGATGCTACCTGCAGCTCTAATTAAGTGAGTTTGGTTAATTCATCCTAGAAAATTGATGTTTTTCCCATTTGAGACACCACTGAGCTTGTGAAAGTGCTGTCACTTCATGGCCTCACCAAGTCAGCAAGTCAACCACTCCTCCTGCCCCAGACAACTAACCTTGTTCCTAAATCCACAGCAAGAGCACAGAAACACATTGATGCAAACAAAGTTACCAGCAGTGCATTTTCTTATTCATTAAACACTTCAAAAACACACGCAAAAATAATCTGTGTTTAGTTCTATAAACAGTCATAGCACAAAAGCATTGTGCCTGTTCAAACTGAACAACAACAGACAACTTGGAAAAACCCCACATTCCCACAAGAGAGCTTTCTTTTTGTTGCTAATTCACCTTCACTAGGTCGGGCAATCTCATCTCGATGAATAAATCTGCCTTGCTTCAGCATGGTGTGTGACTTCAGTAGAGGAAACCCACCCACTTAAACACAGTCTCTGCTGTAATTTTTTGCAGATTTCTGTGGACTCCTGTTATTGTATGACAGGACAGTGATGAACTGACTGAGGAGCTCTAACAGGGAGCACAATGTTGGGAGGGTGAGCACATTTCAATCAACCTTTGTGGCAGACGCCGCTGACATGGATGGTGTACTACACACCAAGCTAATTATTACACATTCTTAGTGAAGCTCTCTTTAATTAGAGCAGAATGGCTGTGGTTTCAGCCATGTGCCTGACTCACAAGCACTGTGCCCATTACAGAGGAACTCTGTCACTCACATTTAATCACAGCTTGTTGCTGTCCCAAAAACAAGGGCACTGTCTCTGGGCAAAAAGTAAAAACTTCAACAGACTTGCCTTGAACATGTCTCTCATTTTCAGCCCCAAACCTGCTCCCCTGATGAGGCACAGGGACACAGACCTAATCTGGGCATTTGACTGTGGCCCCATAGGAACAGCACTGAATCAAATTTTACTACCCAGGTGTAGTTACACGGGGGAACTGTTTTGAAGAAAATATGCTGCTAGGAAGAAATTATTTTGTAAAATGGTTTTTAATGAAGCAATTTATTTTTATACATTTCAAGGATCATTAGCCTTTAAAACTCTTTCAGGAAATCTCATTGGTTGCTATCTGTCATTTATCCTCTAAGTTTCATTTTAGCTTTATTGGTATTAATCACTAATGGAGAGTAGGAAATATTTCCACAGTGTATGAAGTTACCTTCTCTTTAACTAAACAATATGGAAACCAAACTGTAGATGAGAGGGGGGGAGTGGAAAAAAAAAATCTGTCTCTTGAGATACAGAATATGATGGAATGAAAACAAAACAGAAAAATGCACTTTACCACCCAGAGGGGAAATCATTTGGGGAAATGATTTGGCACCACTGCTTCCACAGTATGGACATTTCCTCCACAGCAAGGCACACTTCCAAGTTTTGAAGAGGCTGATAAAGTTATGAGGCCAACCAGCACTCCCAGTGTACAGAGGTGTCCAGAGGCACGAGGCCAGGGTTCCTCCAGCAGTTATTTATTTACATTGCTGTGGCATCTACAAGCACAAGTCCCAGACTTGAGCCCCACTGTGCCAGAGGTTGTGCCCACGCCAAGGAAAGACAGAGTTGCTACAGCTGTCAATTCAAGTAGGAATAAACAGGAAAATCAGGCTGACAGAGAAGCACCAAAATGAGATTAGTATATCCAAATTCTCTGTACAGTGTGTAAAGAATCAGAGAGAGGATTATGAAATTTGAAGATGTTGATGGAGGGCTCTTCCTAGGCAAAGAAACCCTGTGCCACTAAAGGACATCTCTGTGCTACCACTGGTGCCCTGGTGGACTGTGAGTGCCTGTGTTGGAGCAGTGTGAGCTCAGCAATGTAAAGCTACCAGTGATCCTTGCTAACATCCTTCTGTAGGAAAAGTGTGCCCAGGAGCCCTGGGAAGGAACTTCCTGCCTAGCACATCCAGCCAATGCTTCCTGATGCATGTGAAGCCCAGGGACCACAGACAGCTTGAAATGAAATCTCCTCCAGGAACCACTTTTTGCAGTGAAAACAGATTAATCTAAAAACTCAACCCACAGTGCTTGTTTAGTAACTTTAGGAGAGTGAGGTCCTCCCTCTGCTAATCTACGAGTCATGCTTTCACAAACAAGGACAATGAGAGGCAGGGGGGGAAAACAGGCAATAAACTCCTTTTGTAAATAAAACTTCCAGCAGCACAGTGTATCCCCACATGTCTCACCTCTGCCATGCTCCATTGGTGGAGTGTCCTTCGGGGTCAAAATTAAGCAGCCCCACAAATTACTTGTAGTGCAAGCCCCTGGTGCTCAGACATGGCAGACCAAGCATTCCTGATCCTCCCATGCACAGCCTGAACAGCTTCCTCCAGGGAAGCTTGGGGGAGACATGCATCAGGAGGGAAGTGATCATTCTGAATAATTCATTCCTCAATACACCCTTCTTAACACACCCTCACTCCCATTGCTAAAGAAGAGGAGTCACAGTTTCAGAGTTGGCCATTTCTCCTTAGGGCACACCTTGAGGGAACCAAGAGGTAAAAAAGCCCCTGTTCACTACTAGTGCTTCATAAACAAGAAGTGATCAAAACACACAAGAGTAAGTCCTTTTACAACATTTTTGATGAGGAACATTTTCCCTAAAGAGCATCCTTGGACATGTCCCTGCTGTTTCTGTCATCACTGTGACTTTCAGCTAAGGCCTGCTGGGCTACTGCCCACTGCTGACAGTGGCCACACCTTGTGAGTGAGGTAATTTCCACTCTGAGTGAGGCCCTGCCAACTCCCAGCTCCATATCCCATACCCATATATTGCTGCCTGTTCAGCACATATTCCTACTAGAGGAAAGCATGGGCAGCAGCAGCCTGTGGAACATGTTGTAAAGGAGGACAAAAAAATGCAGGAGCAGATTTTCTTTCCTATCCCAGCAGCACATTTGTTGCCAATGTTGCTCTTAGTTTGGCCACTTGCATGCACTGTTTCTAACCCTTCAACTAGTTCTCTACATTTGAAGTGAATCGTGTTTTAGAAATTACAATTTCAGTTCAGTTATGTCCTCTGAGCTACTAACACCTCACCTAAAACCAATTTCTGTTTCAGTTTTCATTTCAAGTAATAATATGACAGAAGATTGCTAAAAGGAGCTTGTTGAACAGCCTTCAGTTTGTCGTGAAGACAATTTCCATGAGAACTGGGGGTGAGCAAAGAACAAATATTTCTCTATGACAGCAGTGGGAAGGTAGATCAGATCACACCACACCAAACTGTTAAACTGTTATTTTAGCAGAGCAAAGGGAATGCAGAACGTGCATGCACACCCAAATTAGCTTTAATGTGGGTGCAAAGTGCTGCCAGGATGTTGCAATGTGCACTGTGTTGGTCCCTAGACCCTCTCCAGGAGCTGACCTGCACAGAAACCTTCACTGCCAGAGGCAGTGGCTCTGCCTCCACTGCAGCCCTTGTGCACTGAGCCACACTCCAACTGCACCAGCAGCACCTCCCAAAAGGCTCTGCACTGAAACCACCTTCCCACAGATCTCCTGGAACAAGGAGATGGATTTTTCATACGCTGCTTCTACTTGCCCCTAGAATACACATTAAAAAGACATGTATTTGTTAACACCTGCAACTAATCCAAGCTGCCTGTCCACAGCCAGCTCTCCCTTCCTGCACATGGTAATTCTGAGAGGAAGAGGGAAGCAGATTTATCTCTGGCAATCTCTCAAGTGCAAGTCACTCATGCCTCCAACCTTGGATCCAAAGCCTCTCCAAGCTCTGCCTTGCAGGCACCCTGCTCAGACTTGCAGGCCATTAGCAAAGGGGCAGAGCTGGCTCCTCTGAGACAGATAACAAATCTGCTTGTTGTCTGACTCTGCCTCTCTTCAGCAACGTGACAATTAACTCGACATTGGAATTGTCAGGACAAAGTCATTCCGAGCGTGGATCTTGGATTCAGACACCATTGCCTCCCTTAAAAACCCCACCAAAATAAAGCCCTAGCATTTAAAACTAATCAGCCCCTTTAAATCCCTGTCAAATACCTATTTATGCCGTGAGCAAATAATTACTTTTCTACAAGGAAGAAAGTATTAATTAAGAGTATTCATCAGACTCCCATTCTACAGGGTTTATCTGCCACAGGTGTCAGCCAGAGGTGAGAGACGGATTAGTATTCAATCAAGGGCCTTCCAAGTTAAATCTCCTCCTTGTGGTTATCTGTTAATAACAAAGTTGTCACCAAAAGAAAGAATTTAATA
Source organism: Hylia prasina (assembly GCA_013397195.1). Lineage (NCBI taxonomy): Eukaryota > Metazoa > Chordata > Aves > Passeriformes > Sylviidae > Hylia > Hylia prasina. The sequence continues at coordinate 260,659 of VYXD01002038.1, read as the reverse complement.
GTTGTAATTGGGTTTAATTACTTGGAAACGCCTGGAAAATGGACCAGCTTGGTTCTAGCATTAAAAAAAAAACAAAAAAAATCAAAAAAATTTCAAAGATACAAATACCAGGGCCACATGTTTGAACAAAAAAGGTCTGTGAGAATAATCATCCTCTCGTCGTAACATTTTATACCTTGATCAAAATTTGAGACGTGAACAAGACTTTCCCAGAATAATGGGAAATTAACCATGTGTATGAGTTCTGGTTCAAGTAAATTCACGTCTTTTTCAGGAAAAAACCCCCACATTTCACTCTTTTACTAACTACACCTAAGTAGCTTAGCTTGCAATTTTATCTCTTTAATAACACAGGCTACAGCCAGACTGAGCCTCTCAGAGCTTTCACAGTGAGAATGAGGATTTGTGAGAAAAGTTGTTTAAAGTAATGAAAGTAGCTGAGGACCTAAAATCCATTTTCAGAAGTGATTTACTTAAGGGACTACACTTCAGGCTTTATTGAAAAGGATCATCCCTTTTCAAACAGAACCTCTCAGTTTTTCAGGGTCCAAACTTTTTCCCACCAAAATGAAGACATTGTTTATGAAAACATTGATACTTTCAGGTTTATTAGACAATCTACTGAATTTAAATGAACAGTGTCAACAGACAGCACAGTGTGACCTTGTGGGAAGTCCATGATGGATGGAGAGCAAATAGAACTGAATCACTTTGGTTCAGGTACCTTTTTATATTCACCCTTCCTGTGATTTAAGGGGCACTTCTAAGTATTCCTACTGTTCACTGAATTACTCCTCTTACTGTTGTGTCTCTTCACAAATGGTTGGAAATTATTCCAATAACCAAACGGGCACACAGGGCACTAAATCCTCACATTTAGGGGCACACAGAGGTTGAAAAGGCTGTGTTTAGGGACAGGCAGCAAGGACCACACTAATTTATCCAGGGTCTGAACCCATCAAGTCTGAAGTGGATTCCTGTCCTGTGGGAATACTGTACTTAAATACAGGTTAGAAGCTGGGCCATTATGCTTGAGGATAAATGAGAATTGTTTTTATTTAGTAATACAAAAGGTTCATGACCAAAAACCTACAAATAATTTCTTTTTACTGTACATGGCATGCATTTTAGAAAAGGGAGTGGAATTTAAACCAAATTAATCTTCATTTCCTTCCCCTCAACACAGGAAAGTCACTGTATTTCTATATGAAAGCCCTTGATAGCCCTGTGAAAAATACAAAATTTCTGGAAAGCTTGGTGGAAACACATCATGGAGTGTAATCCTCAGCACAGTGACACATTTTGCACATGCAGCTTCCTAAAATAAGTCATATCCCCTTGGTTTTTTTAACTTTTCCCCTTAAAACTTCAGTCCCAGTTCAGCCACACTGGAAAGCAGGTTCCCTTTCCTTGAGTTTAATAACCCAGCATTGTTTCTGATGCATATTTTATGTCAAAAATAATCCTTTAATAGTTCCAGATGCCACGTGTGCAGTCTGCTCAGAACCCCTCCTGCGGCCCTAAGCTCCAGAACAAGAGGTCACATCCACAGGAGCTCAGAGCATCTCCTGTGCCCACCTCCAACCTGCTGGGAGCTGGTTTTGCTGCTCCTGCTGCTGCTTCTCATCAAACAGCACAGATGATAAACACAGATGTTTGCTCCCGAAATACACATTTGAAATAATCAAATGGCTGGAATTATTTACTCCCTTCTCTCCAATAATGAGCTAAATAATTGATATAGCAGCATGTCTAAAGTAGCAGACTTCTTTATTACCTGCAGTGATTGAATGCTTTTTTAATTTAACTTAAAAAGGCATTAAACACGAGGTTTAGCCTCCAGTGGGTAAAAAAATCTCCAACTTCCTCAGAAAATCCTTTCCAAATTGTATTCATCTTGACTTAATCCATGATCTACTGAGTGAATTAGGCTCTATTTGTTTTGAAAATCTATTTTATGGAGTTCCAAGGGCTGTGTTTTCCTTAGGAAGGGCTTATTCTGCCTTTCTGACCAGGATGCCTGCTAGCAGCCCTCAGCATAGGCCTCTGCAGGTTTTTAACGTCCCAAGGTGCCCCACACATATGACTAACAAAATGTAAATAAACACAGCTGAGCCAGTAAGAAATTGGAAGGTTTTCTCATTAAAGAAATAAAATAAACAGATGTCCTTAAGCACTTTGGCTCATGTTTGTCAAAGGAATGGAAAACTCTCAGATGTTTGAACAGCAGTCATGATATAAGGCCACATCTCAAGCGAGAGAAGAGGGAAAAAAGTGATGCCCTGGCACTTAGAATTAACTAATAGTTCTCAAGGGAGGCCCCTTTTGATTTGAACCTTAGCAACTTCTACAAATAGTTTTTAACAGCCGAGCAATAAAATGGGGTTTTATTCCTTCTCAGTTTGTAAAGTAGTAAAGGACAGACTCGGCCATTAGGAGCATGAATCACCAGCAGATTTGATTAAATCCCCATGGTGTTTCAATCAGGCCCTGGCTTTAGGGTCCCGTGAGAGAACAAAGCAGGGAAAAGCACAAGCTACTTGAAGCAGTCAGTGAAAGCAGGGAAGGGGAAAAAAAAAAGAAATTAAAAAAATCAAACCTAGAGTTTTACAAGGATCTCGAGTAGAGCCAAGAAGGAACTTTTCAATGACTTTTTTTTTTTTTAAATTGGAAATTATAATTCATTTAAAGGAAATCTTTTTATAAAAACATGTAACAGCCAGTGAAATTTTTGAGGAATAAGATTTCTTAGATCCACAACATCATTTCTGGTGGGAACAAGTCAGTCCAGTTCACAGCCAGCATACAGCAGCTAAAACATCTGTTTCAATGCTAGAAAATCATATTTATGTCCTGTCCTCAACTGGGCCAAGCAGAAACTTTTGCTACTCTGTCCAAAAGGTCCTGCTATGATTGGTGGACCTCTCCTGGGTCACTGCAAGTCTCTCATCAGAGGCCAAGCCCACGTTTGCACAGGCTGGAAAGCTGAGTGCATGTCCTGTCTCACCCACACCTGTCTGCTTACGGCTTCAGTAAACCTCACACTGCCCCTTCTGAAACACAAAAGCATTAAAAAATGTGGCTGTCACAGAAAACCAGCCTCTGCTTCAAACAAGCACCTCTGAGGCACACTGCAAGGCCCCAGTGAGTGCAGAGTGGCTGCTCCACCTAAAGCAACCCCACAGCCCCAGCTCCAGGGACACAGAGTCATCCAGGGGAGCCAAACACCTTTCACTCAAAGTTAACCAACACCCAGAGCACGACTTTGCAGGACTCTGATTTAAAGTCAGGACAAAATGTGCTTTATGAATTTTTGCAGTATGCTTTTTTCTTAATTTGAGCTAATTCCAAATGCTGAACCATCTCAGAAATCGTATGGCTCCTGCAGGGAATTTTATAGAGCTGAACTCCCAGGTATCAGCAGACCCCGTCAAAGTGCTGATCAAGCTCTAACACAATTCAAGAATTTAGATTGTCCTATCTGTTCAAATCTCTAAGTCCAGACTAAAAAAAAAAAATAAAAAAATCCTTGTCATTTGATTCCAGGATTTTGGAGAATCTTGCATGTAAAGAGGAATTTTAACTCCAGTTTTTACTTTACTCACAAGTCATTTGGACACTTCAATCCCAAGAAGTGATGCAACACAGAACAAGAATACACATTCTTTGAACAACACAAAATACTAAGAAAAGGTATTGGCCTCACAGAGCTCCCTCAAGTTAGGGAAAACAACACACCCACTTCTCTCTTTTTTTCTTGATACCAGACCTTCAAAAAGCACGAGAATGAAACTGCAGTACAATACTTGAACAAAAATTTCTGCATCTCTTTCAGTCTGAGAAATTTTAAGGCTTAGACAACACAGGTTATGGAACAAGCTTGCAAATATCCCAGGTGGGGAAAGAGGAATAGAGTCACGATTGTTTTTGGCACAGGACTGGCTGCAATCTCATATTGTTTCTGAATTACTACCACCAAAGGAGTCTTTCTGTGCTCACCCTGCTGTGTCAAACAAGTCCCTTGACTTTTACCCAAGTCCTGTGAAAGCCCAGCAGCCCTGATGCAGATTTTGAGCCATTTTCCCCCACTATGGTTAGTCAATGATTTGGGGGACAAATCTTTGCTGCCAAGGCAAAGCCTGCAGCCATTTCCCTGTGGAACAGGAGCTCCATCACACACACCTAAGGGATTAAAAAGGCTGGATGGACACCACAATAAATCACAAGGGTCTGTCTACATCTGCTGTGGTCTGTAGGCACAAATATTCTGCACCCATACAGTGACCAGAAACCTGCAGAACAGGTTTTATAAACCCTCCTGAACATAATATCCAGGGTTACCTGCCTCTGGAACTTTTGGGGGGTTGCTTTTTCTTGTCACCCTGTGGCAAAGACATAAACACTGAATTTCTGACGACTGCAATCCATGGGCTACAGCAAAGGGTTTGGGAAGAGAGGACAAAAAGAAGCAGTCTAGGCTGGGCTATTAATTCATGCTTCAACTTTCAGTAAATTCTGGGTTTTAACTGCTACTGATGCTGTGGGCAAAGTATTTTCTCAACACCTGAGATTAACTCTCAATGCCCTGAGGAGGCCATGTCTATGTTAGGAGCCACAGAGAAAACAAAGAGAATTTTCACATGAAGTCAGGTCAGAAAATATGCATTGAAGCATTAACCATTGATAACATGACTTTTGGTGAGCTCTTTCTTCTCCTTTTTCGTTTTGGTTTTTTTTCCCCCCCTCATTTTTGGACAGCTCCCTGTTGCTGCCATCACCAAGGAAGGGACAACATACACAACCATTTGTGATTAAGTAGCTAAAGAACACAGGAATTTAGACCCAAATCTCTGAAGCTGTGGTTGGTGTTCCTCCTCCCATCTTTCAAGAAAAATCACCCCAGAAAAAGGTGTTATTCTTCAGCCTGAACAACTTTACAGACTAATTCTCTGAGCACCTGCAGCTCCACCAGTGTAACAGACAGGATGATGCTGGGAGATAAATGTTGGCCAGGGGAATGGTCAGGATCACATAAACTGACACCTTTTCTGGAGGAAGACATAGTGAACCAAGATCTCCACGTGTGAGATTTAATTACAAGCATATGCATGTCCAATTACAGGCATGTGAATTTTTATGGAGAATTTTGGTTTTGATACCTAATTTACTTTGAGATTAACACGTCCTACACTACCGATGTAAGAGATTCTGAAACTATTAACCTCTGGCTGCTTCACTTGTACTTGATAGTTTTGAATTGTGCTATTATTTAACAGTTCCCAGCTTGTCTGAATGTACTGTATTTCCCTCTTGGTTTAAGGTCCGTTCCAAAGCCCACCAAAGCCTCAGGTTGTCTTTGGATCAAGCCACCAGCCTGTAATACTTTTACAACACAACCATTTCCCTTACAGGAGAGTCCTGAGGAATTTAATACTGATGAAACAAATGAAGAACTGCAAAGAAAAAAGTCCTTCTAGAGAAGTTTCTCAAGGAACCTGTTGAAACTTAATAGAAAAGGTGATTCATTCTTTCAAAAAAGTATTCCTGTTTATATCATTCTCTAAATTAGTATAAAGGAAACAGCCAAAAGAAGGCCCCACACAGCAGATTCCAACTGTACACCCTCTGAAGGTGTGCAGGAGGCAGCAGGTGAAGGCATCTGCTTCAGAGGTTCTGTGCTAGGACAAAGTCAGCCCATCAAGGGAATTCTCCACGTGAATACAGCAGCCCCTACCCAAGGCTAAGCTCCACCACAGAGCAGATCTGCACGCCCTAACTTTGTTTCCTGATCCTGCCTAATTCTTTCTGGTGTTTGTAGGCAGTAGGTCTGAGCTTACACGTGTGCACCTCGTTCATTATGTTCTCTGGGAAAAGTAACCACTTCAATTACCTTGTACAACACGGGTCTGGGTAAATCCCTGCTTGGAAACACGTGCTTGGTTTTCAGAGGGTGCTGTTAGAAGTGTTAGCAGCATTCCAAGTGCTGCAGTAGACTTCCACACCACAAACACCATTTTATATCCTTTTACAACTGTGCACATCTAACAGTGAACAATAAATCTATCTTACTAATTACACATTCAGCTTGTTATAACCATCGTAAAAAAGTACAGCTGGTAAAGCCATGAAATGATGTCAAATCATATTTCTGCTTTCTGGAGAGAAGCTGGGTTATTTTCCAGTCTCCTGATGAAGCTGAGTGCTCAAAGCCATGTGTGGAAACAGCTGCCAACTAGGTCATCCACCTTTAATTAGGTAATGATATTGTCTTTTTTCCTACCCATTTAAAAGTGTTTGACATTCTGTAATTCAAAGTGACTTAGCTGTTTATCATAAAAAGCTGCCTTAGGAAGAAACTGAAGCATGAGGTACTAAAACCAAAAGCCAGTGTTTTCTCCTCAGCAGCCAAGTTCAGCCTGTTCAGCCACAGTTATCTAAAAAAAATGGAACTGCCTGCATTTCAAAGAGGGTATCTAAAGTGTGGTCAGCTAAATATGTTTCTGAAACCCCTTTAGAAATGTGAGTTTCGGCAGCTATGTGGGAAGCACAGCCAGTTCTTCATGGCAACCTAGACCGAGGAACACAAAATCTCTCTTAAAAAATTGTTTGAGGTTCATAAGAAAACAAAAGAAGTCTAACAAAAAACGTGCCTAGGCTTATTCAGGCTGGAGTTAATGGAGTCTGGCTGCTGGATGCTCTCCCTTGCAGAAGACAGACACTGGAAGAACATCCCAGCAAGCTGCAGCTAAACAACACAAGCACTGGAAAACCAAGAGGCTACTTGCAACATGAAAGGGAGGTAAATTAAATTTTCACATGTTCTCAGGAAATACCATAGGACACGTTTATACAAATATGTCTGAATAAAAGAGGCAGCATCTGTTTGAAAAGCTGTCTCATTAGCTGCCCCCACAGTTCCTGACGCAATTTGGCTGGACAAGCAGTAATGCTAAAAAAATTAAATTTTACCTTCCCATATCTGGATGCAAAGGTTCCCGTGAGTAAGGAGTGAAAAATAATTATCGTCTCATCCAAATCCCACACAAACACACGCTGCGATGACAGATGGAGTGGAAAAAAAGAAATATAGTTACATATTAAGCAACTGCAAGAACAGGTTCAGTCAGGAAATATGTCCTGTTGGACTAGAGATTTTTAAGATCTCAAGCCATTTGGAGCAGTGACTGTAGATGTTTTGTGAAAGCAGGCAAAATGAAACATCAGGAATTTTGGAACTATGTGTGTGTGCTGGCCATCCCCAGAGCCTGCTCTCCCAACAACCACAGAAATCCCCCGCTGCCTATCAAGTCAACAAAACATCAGACTTACAAAAAGCCCAAAGGAAAAAAAAGGGTACATATGAAGAACAGTTTGAGATGTTGATAACCCAGAAATTGAGCAATTGTTTTGACTACTCGTGCCTGCAGGTTCCAGTTGTATTACTAATTTGGTTCTGTCTCTAGGATTTGCTAACAGAGGCAACTGTTCATCTTTGCTGGATGTACCAAAGGAATAGAAATTAAAGTTATTACCTCAATCTCACTGTCAGCAGTGGGGGAAGGATCGTTGCTTCTTTTTGACCGGGCTCGTACCTTGCCATCTGACCCTCTGTGGTGTCTCTCTGTCTCTATGTCTTTTGCTGGTGTTGTTGAATATTCCCCTATTAGGAGAAAGAAATTCCATTAGAAACTTAAATTTTGCACTGTGTCACTGTAATTAGAGCATCAAATCTTTTATTGAAAAGAAACAGAAAAACTGTGAGAACGCCATGAGAAAATTTTTCTCTTTTCACACCAATAGCTAACAGCGTTAGAGAAATAAGTTTTAACTCTTAAGATTTGTTACAACAATTTCAAAAATCACCAAAACTGCATATATAATGTTTTAAAAAGGTCATCACTTCAAAAAACCGTATGAAAATTTTCATTGCAAAGAAAAAACTTTTGGAATTTTACTCCCCTTCTTTCTTTACAAAGACAGAAATTAGAAAGGCAATAGAAACAGAATCCAATATCAGTTACACTTCTGAATTTTTTTTCAAATTTTTTTGGTCTTGGGATTTTTTAAAATTTGGTGAATGCTAATGATTAAAGCAAATTAAAAATATACTTTCAACATCAACTTGTATTTAAAAATACAGAACTAACCTGTTAAGCCTTACCCCATTTCTCAGAGGATAGTATTTTAGATATAACTGAGAAAAGGCAGTTAAAAGTAAACTTCCCATGTATAAAGTATCTGTTTTGATTGGTTCGAGTTTCACAGACCTGTTTGGGTTTCACTCACCTTACATTACAAATCCTTTTCAAACATATTTTTCTTTACACCTTGCTAAGTTGTGGCCTCTGCAACTTCCTAGAATAACCATACTCTTCTTCAGAGAAGCTGGGATTGTGCCCAAGAAGCCTGGTTGGAATCATCCCTTCTCAAAAAGGTTGAGATAAGATCTAAGGAATGGAAAACCCTCCAACTGCTTTTAGAGCAGTCTGTGATCACTTCTTTTTAAAAAACAATACTGGTTTATTTTTCTTTTGGAGCAACCACAGATGTTCAGATCTGTTTCTTAAGTCAGCAGAGCTTCATGGGTGTGTACTGTGATCACCCATAAATGGTGTGGTGCTTTACATAAATGTTATTGCATGCCAATGAAAACTAGTAGGGAAGTGATATCTGAAGATTGCTCTTGAACACTGGGGGATCATAATCCACCAGTAATTCCATAAACTACTTAAGCTTTGAAACTTTAAAAATTAGGCATTCAAAGAGAGGACACAAATTTTGAAGCCTTTTTTTGGCGTGGAATTCATCTTGAACTTTCATATTAGACACACAGTTTGTGCATGTTTTTAAAAGAGGGACTTTCTCTTGATGTAGTTGTTTGTGAAAGCACAATATAAATGTTGTAAGAGGCGAATGTAATCCTTGACAAAGACATGGGATAAAAAGTCATCAGACATTGAGGAAAATGAGGATTTTTCAGAGCATGGCTGTTTGTTTTGAATTCACTGCTATCCATGTGAGTCCTCAGTACCGATCTGGGGTTGGTACGTCATTGTCTTATCTTTCTGTAGAAGAAAAGGAAAAAAAAAAGACATCTCCTCTACCTGAGAGGAGATCACACCTCATGAAAACAACACAGCATGGTTTTAGAGAGCCTGGATATTCCAACCTCTTCCCAAACCCTGCGGAAGAACCGCTCAGTGCGAGACAATCTGAGCTACCAAAACGTATCTCACAAAACTCCAACAACAAGGTGACAGTGTTTGTGTCTCCAGATGGCTGAGGCTGGGAACACGAGAGAGGCACCTACCAGAGAGGGACTCTGTGCTCTGGCTGGTGATGTTGTGGGAAGACTCCTGCAGGGAGTAGGTGGAGGTGGGGATGGCCGAGGGGCTGATGCTGTTGGCAGACACGTACGGGGAGCTGTAGGATGAGCTGTAATACTGGGAGTACTGGCTCTGAGGGAAGCTGGGATACGAGGAATATTCCTTGGAGGGAAAAAAAAGGAACATCTAACTCGCATGTATCTGGTTTTATCTTACAAACAAGTAAGGCACCACAAAAGCAATGTGTTACCTGTGCACGCAGCAAGTCACGGCTCAGGAATATTTCACTGAAGAACTGCATTTCATTCACTTAGGAAATTACATTTCTGCTACTCCCAAATATACTCCTATTTTATTGTGATAGACTAATCAACAAGAGGTCAGAAATCTAGCAAGTTCTGGGTTTTTTAACAGGATTTTAGTTATCAGTGCTGACACATTTTATATTACAGAGTTTAACAATTTTATGCTAGAGTGAAGTAGGGCAGCTTTCTGAAAAGGGCCATGATGGAACACATAATCTTTGTAAACAACAAAATACCTAAGAAATTGCAAGAACAGAATGAATAACTGGGCGAGTGAAGGAGCAAAACAGACTCCCATGATCAGCAACATCTTCTGATCAGCTGTTAGGCTAAAAAAATGAAAAGTAGCAATTTTTTTGTAGCAACGCTCAGGACAGTCTGCCCAACTATCTCAGCAATAAATAAATGCTTGATGGATCTTGCCTACCTACAGAAAAATGAACTAAAAATATGAGGTGCAAGTGACCTTGAGGAACTGAGGTATCACAAAACTCTTTGTCTTGATTTTAAGGCTCCCAAAGAAACCCCATACCATTATCCTTGTCTATGGATAAACCTACGTTTGCTTTGAGAAAAGTAGGACACTGGAAAACATTACAAAATGTATCTCTGATGAATCAAAGCATAAAAGGTTTGTTTCTTTTTGTTTTAACTGCAACTCCTGTCCTTGTCCACTGAATTTGCTTTTCCAGATAAAGAGCTTGTTCATGCTCTGGGCATTGTCATCCAGCAGAAGGCTTTTATTTCCTCAGAAATTATAATTAGCCTCTGAATTAAATAAAATTAAATAATAAATAGTCTTTGGAAAGACTAAAAGCACTTTCCCCCTTAACAGCTTACATCTTTGTCTGTGACAGCCATTTCATTAACTTTCAGTCACCAGGGAGCTCTCAAGAACAAAGACTCAAATTGTCATAAGAACAATTAGACTGAAAAAGAAATGAGATAATTTCATTGTTTTCTCCTACAGAAAATTACAAAATAATGAGAAAAGCCCAACTTTCCCCCCCCATTTAGGTAACCTCCATACTTCAATCAAATGCACTTCTATCAGCAATGCTGATGTCTTAAGCCCAAATTGAACCAACACAGAAATTGCCCACTGTTGTCAATAAAAATACAAGTCAACAATCACCCTACTAACAAGGAACTGAAATTACTGGCCAACACATTTTCTGGGACAGTGTACTCATTTGTTTGGTCCAAACAAGGAGAGCCATTTGCTACTGAAAAACATCTGTCCTGTGTGTATGTGCCTGCTGTTTATTTATACACACACATTTACCAAGGTATCTGAGGCATGGAGCCCACGGACAGGTGTGTTCTCAGACAGGGAAGGGCACACACAGCTCAGATGCCTCAACATCCACCAGGGCCTGCCAATGCCTCTCCCAGATTGTTCCCATTTACTGCACAGTGCCAGGACAGCAGATGACTGGATTCTAGAAGCTGTTCCCCTCTGGAGAGGATGCACAACATATCTGAAAGTTGTAAGGTGGCAGGAGAATGAGGCAACTCTTGGCACTGGTGCAGCAGCCAGTCAGAGACTGCCAGGGCACCCTCCTCCTGCAAGGACTGCACTCTGTGTGTGTGTACTAAGACACATCTTAAAATTAACCAAGATACCTTGAAGTCCAGCAAATGGACAGGCCCAAGGAGTAGAGCAGAATGGTGTTCAGCAAAACACAAAGCAATACCTTCCTTAAATATCTGGGAACACTAAAATAATCTCTCTGATCTATAAATCTTCCAAGTGGTTTGAAGTAAGCGACAAGGCTGCCAGCAATAGATGCTGAACCATACCTGATGCACAGCACTGAATCCTGCAGAATTTGTCAGGCCATTGGCTCCCTGGTAAATCCCTGCAGTGCCTGAGGAAAAGAGTACCACAGTCATAAGATACAGCAGCAATCAAAGGAACAGGGTATGTTAATTCAAACATACTAATTTCCAACAGGAAGTAAAGTACCAGCTCACTACAAAAAAGTATGGCACAAATCTGAGGCTGTAAAAACTCTGGGCTGTTACTGGGGTTTCCTGACTGAAAGGCATTCATTACATACACTAAAACACTGATTACTGGGCTGGGAAACACAGGTGGAATACAAAGATTTATCCCAGATTTTAAATTCAGTTACTTCTTTATACAACAAGTAATGGAATAGTATTTTTTAGAACAATAATTTTAGAATAGTGTTTTTTATCTTCTCCTCCTCTAGGAAAACCCCTCAGGTTACATTCACATCCTCCCACATGTGCTGTTTTATGCATGGGTATCCTGGCATCTGTCCTAATTGATCAGGTACCCAGGAGTTTTCAGAGGGAAAATCTGTTCCCTGGTGTTGCTATTCCCAATGTGAGAACACTATTGCTGAGATTTCTGGGACAGCAAGGAGCAAATACATTTCTTCATCCTGGGATATTGGGAAGAGGAAGGAAGGACATGGTTTTGTCCCAAGCAAAGCAGCTGATGTTCAGCCAGGCTTCCTCAGCTGGAGGAAGCACCATCACACAGATTTGTTTGGAGAAGTAAATGTTCAGGTAAGATCTACAGGAATGGTCTGTCTTTGCCTCCCATCAGGCCAGTGGCAGCAGAGCCATAAGCTCTCATCCCCTCACAAGTTCTAGCCTTGATTTAACCCCACTCTATGCTCGTTTTGATTTCAGTATTTTTCATTTCACGTGGTATGTGAAAGAGGTATGATTTTGGGGCTGCACTCACTGGGCTCATCTTGGCTTCATTCTGTGACCTCAATGTACCACCAGACTGAGCCCTAATCTGGCCTTTGGCCTTTTTTTCTCATCTGGCTTCTCACCATGTCAGTGACTTTGAGCAGTGCTGTTTTAACCATATGACACTCTGCACGTCTTCGTGTGGCAACCATCCTCCAAAGTTCCACTTGCTTGTTTTTATTTTAGGACACCAGATTAGCTGGGGAATGGACAGCTGAACAAACTCCACTCTGCCAAGTGCAGCTACAAAGCACATGCACTGAGAAATAAATCTCAAGCCAAAAAGAACCAAGAGAGAGGACTCTGCCCTCCAGAACTAATTTGTTGCCACATGTGGTCTTTAAAAAGAAAATAGCAGAGAGGAAGAAAACAGTGCAGGTGACTGCCAGGTACCTGGAGGCCTGGGTCTCCCCAGGACCCAGAATGTGCTGGCTGGGAGCTGAGCCAGTGCAGGTGGGCTTGGGTGATGCCTCCTCCTGGCATTCCTGCCTTGGAGGCAGCTCTGGCTGGATCAGTGCCCAATCCCTCCTGCTGCCAACAACCCCTATGGGAAGACTGCCCAGAGCAGCATCCCAAAGACAGCAACACATCCAGCTCTTGGCATTTCCCCACTTCCAAAAGTCATAGGTATGCAGCACTATGAATATATTCCTGTGGTAACAGCATTTCTCACCACTGTGAAGGAGAGTAATAGAGCCCCAGTGCTCACAGGCAAAAACAACTTTCACAGAAGACAAAACAGCTCTTGTACACCAGAGCTTGAAACAATACAGGGGGGAATTTTTGATTTTCCTAAACTGTCATTTAGAAACAATCCATCATCCTTTATTAAAGCTGTCAAGAGGGGGATGAGTTACCTCGAGGGACTCATGCTTTACGTGTAAATTGTGATGAGAACATGTTTATTGCTGTGCTACCTGCACATGATACTGCAGCTTCCTGGTTCCCAAACAGTCAGAGAGAGGAAAAGGAGGGATTCACTCAGTTGGATTAAACTTACTCAGAACTTTGTACCAGCTGTGGAGAGCGAGTGTGTCCATGCACACACCGTAAGTGAGCAGGGAGAGGAGGGCAGGAATGCAGGGATGAGAGGATGGGGAACAACTCCTGCTCCACAGCTTCCCACAGTGCACTGTGACTGCCCCCAGTGTGGTGCATCTTACACTGTGGTTTTGTACAATATATTTTTGCCACTTTGGATGAGCTATCCAAGTTCAGGTGTCCCTACAGGCCACTGCAGGCTGGCTCCCTCTGCCCAGGGGATTCTCCAGAGGAAGGACAGATTTTTTGCCTACATACTTAAATTTATCTGTGAAAGTGCTGGAGACTGGTATTCCCTATAAACTAAAGTTCAACCTGGCAACTCAGGTTTTTCTCTTCTTCTGGCTCCTGTCATTGCATCCTGAGCAAGGAGGACTACCATCTCAGCATTGTTTGTCTAAACTGAGATCAAATACAACCCTTTTCCTTGCCCTCCAGCAGTGCACTCAGAGATGTGAACTCCCTCCCTGCAGCACACCTTGAGAGCTGCTAAGCTCAGAATGTCTTGGCAGCTCAGTGTTGTAGCAGAATAATTACAGGTAAGGACACTGGGGACAACCAAAGTCAGTAAACACATGGAATTTCTTCCCACCTGAACAAGGATGAAAAGCTGGGAGAAAAAAAAAAGTCAATTATCTGCACAGAAAAGAAAGTTCTTAAAGATTTAGGTTCAGAAATATTTGTCTTGGGAACTATTATAGCTCAGATCCTGTTCCACTTCACAGGCGAGACTGGAGAGACCATGTTTTCAATGATGCACCCTCAGTTCAAATGGCAGGAAAACAAACAAGTGCCACAGGCAACAAAGATAAACCCTCTCTCTCCATAAGCAGAGAATGAGGCCTGCTGGTCACAATTTCTGTGATCAGCCTTGTGGAGTTCAGCAGTTCAGAACACATGCCAGAACCAGCCCCAAATGTTTGCTTTTCCTCCTTAAGTTGTTGGTAGGAAATAAACACTTCCATAACAAAATGAATTCTGCCAGCTGCAATTTCAGTTTTGCATCGGTAAATTTTATACTCAAGAAATGGGAAAATTATCAACAGATATTGCAATTTAGCCCTATTTCCCATGTAGCCATTTTCCCCCTCAAACACTTTCCCAGGTAATAGCACTTGTAATATCCAGAGAAAGACTGGAATGAAGTTTGAAAGTGGTGCTAGGTGGAATGGGGCACTCCTAGGAAGCCCCTTGGTAAGCAATGTACATGAATGCCTGGCCCCCTCCCATTTCTGCCTATTCCTACAGAACTTTTGATTTCACATATATTGGCTTTTTTCCATGAACCACTGAAGACAACACACACTCTCAAACTGAAGCTGGTTCTACATTTGCAATACTGGAGAGTGATTTGTTTCCATCTATCTTGGTAGCTCAATGCCCAGTAATTGCATTCAAACTCCCTGCAAATCAGAAACAAGCCCAGGATCTCCCCCTTTGGATCTTCTCCATATGGAATATGGCTCACATCTGTGTTCAATCAAGCCAGTTGCTAAATGTCACAATGCCCTCATTCACAGGTAGCTTAAAGAACATTTAGCTCATAATAAAACAATCTGAACTCTGAAGTAGAACAGCTCTTCAGATGTGTGGTACTGTAAGTGTTCCTGTAGAGTATTTATATCACAAACACACTTGCATGGAAAGACACCTCATGAAAGGCGTCCACATGCCAGGCACAGCCAGTGCCATGATTTTTCCTTGATAAGTAGATGTGGCCCTTCTCTATGTGAGTGTCCAAGGGCAACATGTACAGAAAAACTCTTTGTGAGCTGATTAATGTTCTATTCCCGTTCTCATACAGATGGATTTCATTTGCTATTTTCCCCTCATTCACTTTCTAATTCAAGCATTCCAAAAAAACCCATGCCATGGTCAATGATAATTTCAATGGTGCGTGATCTGGCCTGTGTTCCTGCAAAAACTTTCATACCAGGTTCTCACCCTCTACATCTGTCTTTCAGTCAATCCAATACCAGGCTGCATTTCTTCCCCTCCTTGCCAGGTATAAGCAAGTAAAGAAAAGAAAGGAATATTCATGGTTATTTTCAGTGCATTCAGAACTAAGCTCTGGCATTGCTAAAAAAAAAAATTTAAAAAAAAGTTTTGTTTTTTTTTTCAGCTTATGAATGCACAGTATGATACAGGAATGCTGGTGTCTTAGGGAGTGGTGATTATGAAGACAGGACGGGCCTGTGGTGTAGTTCATGTCAAAACCACAGCAAGCTTTGAAAATCAGGTTTGTGTCCTTGTCTTTCACAGGTCAGAGAGGCCCTGACAACAGGGAGGTGTTCTCCAAGCCTCCTGTACTGCTTAAAAGAGAATAAGCTGCTATAATTAGAAGAACAGATGGTTTGCACTTTCAACATTCAATGAAATACCCAACAGTCAGAGGAGGAGATGGCCAGGTTCAGCACAGGTGGATAGTTTCAGTGCTTATCACAGCTCTCTGGGCAGCCAGCAGCAACTGTGAGTCCAGGAACACTTAAAAGATTCAACACTGAGGGTGGCTACCATGGGCATTTCTGAGTATGTTTGTGCCATGATTTAACATCCAAAAACCAGAATGATATAGCTTAGACCTAAGCATTTCCTCTAACTTGTAGATGAAACACACAATGGGTCCACAGAGAGTTCTCTCAAAGGATTGTTTGACCATGTAGGACTAATAAAATAAATGCCTGCAGGGGTCAGCTGAATTGCATGGTATTTTACAAGCCTGCACACAATGGCTTGTGCCTTCTGACATCACGAGGTGTTGTTTTCCTGCAGGAAACTGACTGGGAGTGATGCAGGCAAAGGCCCCAGCCCTCCTCCCTGCACACTGTGCACTACTCTGTGCTACGAATAACATCTGCCTGAAGACTTCCATGGTCATTCAGAGATGTTCTTTGCAGTGCTAATGTTTCCTGCAGGAAATACTGCCTTCTCCAAGCTGCTACATTTTTACTGAGAGGTTAAGCACTCATCAAAATTGCCTCCCACCAGCTATACTCTAGTGCCTTGTAAGGTTCCAAATCCTACAACATCTGCCTGCATTTACTGGGCAAGAAGACTCATAAAACCTTGCATGGTTGTCAGCTGTGGAGGCATTTCAAGACTATCTGACCTGTTAAAGGAGAAGAAAAACTCAACCCATATGTACTTTGCGGCAGATAGCTCAACTGTTTGCCATTAGGTATAACGATCCCTTCCCCAAAAAGTCTTGTATTTCTGTCTGGAAGGGCTCAGACAGTGCAGGGAAGAGCAAACTGCATTAACCTAGATGAAAAGCATTATTCTACAATGTTACACCACTTGACATCAGCAGTGTCTGGTAAAGGACATTGCTCCCAAAAGCTCATGAACACCTCCTGCAGATGATACTCTCAGATACAAAGCCCAATCAACTTAAGTCCATTTTTCTCCCACCACAATCCCGTGCAGTCCTGTCAGCCTGACCAGGTGTTTGAGAGCACTCTGAATGGTGATATAAAACACTGTTCAGCTTTTCTGAGTCAGAGCTCTTCCCCTGCTCCTGGGAGTGCTCAACCCACAGAGCCTCAAAGAGCTTTAATAAATGATGACCAGAGCAGCTTTAAGAGCCTGGCTTTTACCATCCTTTTGAGCTTGGTCATCTGTATAGCTCAATCCAGATCAACAATGGTGTTGAAAGTGCTGGGATGGTTTATAGTTCCTCTCAGGATTTGAACTATGGGAAAGCAGTTAGATTTTACTGTACTCTGAGAAAGTGTTTTTAACCACTTCTGTCTAACAATGCTACAGCTATAGAAGGAAATCACACTGGACTGTCTTCAAAAACAAATCACAAGGAAATGTTTTGGGCCAAAAAGTGAACTTCCTTACAGTAAGGATGTAGACCGTTTCTATGCAATACCTTGTTGAAAAAAACAACCAGCAAAACTGAATTTATTTGGGTGACTCCATGGACACCAAAGAATAAAGATTCCTCCAGCTGCAGTTTCATCCTGGACACAATCCTCCACTGATAGATAACAAGACATGATAAAGGAAAGGTGGATTTTTCCACCCCCTATGCTAATTAGTAGCCATAAACCTCCAGCTCCCAGGTCACCATTCAAATCTAAGCAGCCTTGTCACACCTACTGTCATGCCATTCTTGTCCTGTCAGCACAACTGTTATTTAGCAATTCTCCTCCTCTTGAGCAAAGTAAATCTCCAAATACCAATGGAAAAGAGGGAGCTTTACCCATTACTTAGGGTTCCTGTAGGTCTCAATTGGGTAGTTTAGATCCAGGCATTTGTCCTGAGGCTTTTCCAGCCTCCATGCCCTGCTTCAGCACTGCAGGGGCTCCAGGAGAAGAGCCACAACAGAGAAAAACATAAGAAACTTCACAACGGTAGAGTGATCTTTGTCCTGGTAATGACTTGTCAGAGTCAATTAATCTGCCAGTTACAGACTTTCTAAGTCAAACTTTTATGCTCTTTTTAGCTGTGGTAACTCAATGGGCTCCCTTCAGACAGTGCAGGTATTCTCATAGTTCTGGAGGTCACAGCACTGCAGTGCAGAAGTGTCAGAGTTTAAACCCTGCCAATATAAACAGAAGGGGCATCCAAATTACATATAAAAAGGCCTATGCAAGAGTGTTATCCACTGCCAGCAGAGCAGTTCAGAAACTCCTGAGCTGCACAGCCCGTGCTGACTGAAACAGGGTCAGGCTGAACTTGTCCACAAACATTATCCCAGTCTCATCCTATGACTGAATTCTGTTTTCTCCACCACAGCATTACGTCCCACAGTGCTTGGAGATACAACAGAAGCAGTACCAGTACTGCACAGCAGCATCAATCTGATGTTTCTTAACTTTCAAATGCTTGACTATGCAGGTATGATGTTTCTTGATACAGATTTTTATATGCAATTTTACACTAGCTCTTCTATTGCCTTCTAGACATTTTCAAAGTCATTAGGTATACTGCATCAATTATTCAGTGAAGCTTCCATGAAATTTTAGCATATTTTTTGCCAAGTGCACTGTAAGCTGCATAATCAAGGCCAAGTTCATGATTTCCCAAGCTGTTACCATCCTATGTTTTTGGATGTTTTTATATCCTACGGAAGCAATGAAAATAAAATCCACAAAGAGAAGTCTCTGTGACATCCAAACATCTCTGTGACTGTTCTCTGTGCTGATTTTGCTCATTAACCCACGTTTCAAGATTTCTATCTGATCTCCACCATTGCTCCCAAGACAGTCAAGCAGCGTGTTAGGGAAAGGTCACTTTTTTCTTCTCTGTAGATTTCCCCCTTTCTCACCACACAAGCTTTTCTCTGTATTTTCCTTATCCAGTCCCTTAACTATTGCCCCTACCTTCCTGCTTTTCTCTGATTCATGTCTGTCACAGCTGCTCCCATCTCCCCAGTGCCACCTCTGCCAGCCTGATGACAGAGTCACACAAAACCCTCAAGGAGACACAGGACACCTCCAAAATAAACGCTCTGCCTCAGAGAAGATTCCTGTTTTGACTGTCCCAGTTATTATTTGATTTCCATTAAATGGCAAGGGTCTGAGCAGAGCTTTCCCCTTGGGTAGCAGTAGCAGAGATCCCTGCAGCCTACAGTGCATCACTGTCAACACCTTCGCCTCTCCCACAGACTCCCCTCTCCTGGAAGTCAGCTCGTTTTAAAACACACAGTAAATGGAGCACAGTCAGCCCCTGGTGTTTAAAAATCTTTGAAAGGGAGACTGTGCTGTTATTCTGAGGAACCTTGTATTTACACTGCAAAAAGTGAGGTCTGACCCCTCCTGAAGAGAGGCCTCTCCCTGCTGAACCCACCACGGAGGGGAGCACAACTTTACTGCCATGGTGTTAGACTGCAATTAATGCAAACCAGCTGTGAGGCAGAAGCTTTTGAAAGAGGCTGCTCCTTTTCTACCGAGGTTTTAATTTTATCAATCTAAGGCATCTGAGTGACAGTTTGCTGAGAACATGCTCTCACTTTCCTTTATTTTTGGGACTTCACATGGATTCATTATCTGGATGCCCAAGCGTGATCCACATCTCTCAGGCGTAGATTGTAATTTCATCTCTATTTTCATCACAAAGTACTGCAAGAATCAAGTTTAAAACTAAACATGGACTTCCTTTGTAAAATTCATGCAGGCAGAGGTAACTGTTCATGCCAAATTGGTGTTTATGACTTTTTAACATTTTTAACACAAAAATTGGCATACAATTGCAAGGAATTCTGGCATCTCTTGGAAAGAAAATTGTCTAGATTATCCAGATATCAACAAGGGTCAAAATGTTTTCAGCATAAGAAAACATTTTAATTGATTAATTATTCAGATTTTACTTGTTCTCAGACCAGAAGAACAATTCATAACCAATTCATTCCACAAACATAAGCAATATATATATAATTAATCCATTTTAAATCAGCATTGCACAAGAGAAATGATAATTTCTATTCATTCACTACTTCACAGCTCATCAGAAGGGTTCTACAAAGAAAACAAATATTCAGCAGTAGCAAAGAATTTCACTGCATAGGTCTTTGGTCCCAAATTTATGTCTGTCCCAAGCTCAACACTGCTCTGCAATTCCTTGGCAAAGGAAAGTTATCCCAGTTACATAACTGATTTTTCCTTTGTAATGTAAAAAGTATTTTGTGGGTAGATAGATTTGGATATTAAAAAAACCAAAAAAAGCAGTCAAATCTTTTCCTGCCCAACAACAGCATCCACAGTGGTCTTTGGCCACAGTTTTAAATGTTGTGCAACTTCATAGTTTCATACCAGCTGTCATTTCAGCAATTATAACTGAAGAGCAAGGCATTGTCTAGGAATTAATGACAAGCTGAGAAGAGATGGCCTAATGTGCAATCAAGGGGTAGCACATGCTCTTGCAACCGCAGGAAATGCTCTATAAGCTGGCTGTTATTGCACTCTCTGCAGAGCTGATGGGTTTCTGGGTTAGCTAATGTGCTGGCACAATTTTCTCTTTGTATTTTACATAGCTCACTAAATGCTAAGTTTCTTATATTCCAAAGATTTCTCCCCCACCCTCAGCAACAAGCAGTTTCCTCAGCTGCCAGTGAAGACAGTAAGGTTTTGGGGGCAAAACTGGAAGATAATCTTTGTGTGTCATGTGCAATTTCTATCGTTGAATAATAATTTTACCAGAAGTCTGAGCAAATCACTGAACTGCTAAACTGTCAGAAAATGTAAATTTGGCAAATGTGTGCTAAAAAGCAAAATATATTTCTAATACCAAGTGCAGGGTGTTTGGGGATTTGGTGCTGTAATTGAACACTTACATGAGGACTGATTAAGAAATGAAATGGACCTTGAAGAAACATTTCTTTCCCAGCATGACAAATTAACCACTTTAAAGGCAAAAATCTAATGCAAGCTGTTACCTCCTCTCCAGATTCATGACTCTAAAAGTGAGTGCCATCCCCTGACTGCCACATGCATATTTCAGATCTCCTCACTATGAAACAAATAATTTTCTAAATGCAATAATGACATGGAACAACCCTGTACACAGCACTGGTTAAAAAGAAAAAGAAGAGAGGAAAAAAGTCACCCCTTCAGAACAAATATGTAAATACCAGTTTTCAGTCTGAATGTTACTTGAAGCCTGATTATATCCATTGTTACTTGACAATTAAAATCTTTATTTCAATCCACAGTACCTTTGCAATATGGTTTTGTGTCATTTTTATGAGCTATGGAACTTGCTAATCTCATCTTCTATATTTGTATATATGTGTGACACGTTGCATTAGCTATCTGGCTAACAAACTCTTCCACAATCATTTTTGTTTCATGCTGGGGAAGCATGAAAATAGATTTCCCCTTCTGTAAAACAGCTCTTTTTCTTTACCATTTATTGACCAAAAGGGTGCTATATTTTAATTTTTGCTCTTTAGTGGATCCTGTTCTCGCTCAAGAACCAGGATACAATTGACAGCTGGAGTTCAGGATGAAAAGCTGAATGCTGCCTCTTTACACCTGCAGCTGTGTTTGTACTGCAAGCAAACAGACCTGAGCAGACAGCAGAATGTGGCTTCAGAAGGACCATTTACTGCTCACAGCCTCACAGGCATCCCAGCCTGCCAGTGCTGCTGCCAAACAAACACCGGGCGGAACAAACCAGCACCAACCATGCTGACACTTCCTGAAGGACAGCACTTGTCCTACAGCCCTGTGAGACAAAAATGTGCCACCCAAGAGGTCATCCATTCCTCGGTGAGTGGCGTAGCACCTACAGTGGGCACTTATTTGCTGCTGTAACTCGTATCTGAGGGGACAGTGAAGGGGAATCACAAGGACTGAGCAATCTGACCACCCACCCTCACCCACAGAGGAGATCATCGTGCTGCTCTGGGAGCTGGTCCTCATTGGAGGCAAATAATACAAACTTATTTCACTTATGTACCTGAGCTCTTAACACCTTACAATACTTGCAGAGAATAGCTTAAAAAAGAAATCATTGTCCTTGCACTTTGTAATAGAAAACTGAGCAGCAGTTGGAGATACCTTTTCTTGCTGAGCCCCTGACCATCACCCTCTTCATGATCTCTCTTCCCACATGATGCAAAAAACATTTTGTCCTTGAACTGGGAGTTAGCAGCTTGACTCTTAAGGCACCCCTGTACATTTTTATAAAAATATATTGAAAAAAAATTGCCCTTTTCAGCTGGTTTAGCCCATAACCAGCAAAATCCCAGTGGTGCTGGAGATGGCAGAGGGAGCGATTGCCTCCCCACCCCCAAGAGCTGCAGCGTGGGAAAGCCCTGAGCCCACATTCCTTGGTAGCACTCAGCACAGGAAGGCTCCTGGCTCCTCACTCAAACCTTTCACTAGCACTCAGCAAGTTAAATAAACCATACAGTCAGGGAGCTTCAGACTGTTCCTCTCACAAGCGAGGAGAAGGGTGGAAATATTTGTTTACAGGAAGATGCATTTACTCCTGCTCCTTGTGCCTTGGAGTAAGCACCTGCCACTTCTGCCACTTGCAGAAACTGTTTTCTCCTGTTTTCTTTTGCATGAAAGGCTTACTGAGCTGGCTGAAACGATCTTCCTGAAATAAATATCTGAAAAGAAGTGATTTTACCTAATAGCACAGCATCACCCCAGGGCACATTAATGTTCATACACATACTTCTCCTCAGCCTGTTTTGGTACAACTCATGGCTGTATCACTGTTGTTTGCAAGTGTAACATTTTCAAGCGCTGAGGCACAAAATTTGCTTGTCTAAACCTCTTGACTGAACAATGGAGGCACCTTAAAAACCTCAGTCTTAAGCAAGCCAAGAGTTTGCCTTTTCAAAAGTGCACATGTGGAAGTAGGACAGCTGAAACCTGTATGAGTCCAGGTGACAAAAAACCCCAAACCCACAGGTTTCCTTTTTTGTTTGTTTGTTTGTTTTTGTTTGGGTTTTTGTTGTTTGTTTGTTTTGGTGCCACATCCAACACAGGTGTCTTCAGCATGTACTATGAGGTATTCAAGCCCCAAAACCCACTGTAGTTTTAGAGAAAACGTGCTCTGACAAAACTAGCAGGTGAAGTCTCAGCCAAGGGTCAACTCTTAGTCTTCAGCTTTCTTAGATAATATCTTGAATAAAATGGATTTTACCTTGTTTTCCCTGTTCTCTTAACTGCTTAGGATTTTAGTTACTCTCAGACTTAAAACAGAAGTGGATGTGTATGTCCACTCTTCACCTTCAGGACTGAGAAGAATTAAGAGAATTAAAAGACAGCTTTGCAATGGGGACAGCTAAGTATAACGTTACAAAAGGGCCTTTTGCATAAAACCCGCAACAATATCAAAAAAGCAAAGTGATAGACTTGATTTGTCTCCCCTTCCACAGCTTCCACAGGAGTTTGGAAGCCATTCAATTCCTCTTTGGTTTTCCAACCTTTGGAAAATCTCAGAGGGATGGGCAAAGCCAGTGCAGAACTTTATCCTCACGTGCATTCATCTCTCCTCAAGCAGAGTCACTCTCATTTTTCTTTTTATCAAAGTATCAGCTGTTAAAAAAATAATAATAGGGAGAATATGCAGCAGTTTAAGCACAGAGCAGTTTGTTCAGGTCAGCCTAAGGCAGCAAGAAGCAGAATACTGACAGGACTGTTTACATGAAGTGTAAAACCACCTTTGTTTTGCTTCCATCAGAATGCAGGAATTCACACCAACACAACAATCCCAGGTATGCAGTCACAGAACTAATTAAGAAAAAGAAAACACAGTTTCTGCAGAAAGACAAAGCTCATATTGATCACAGGTGAACAATACTGCTAAATCCAGTCCCTCAGCCAGAAATCAATGCCTCGATGAGCAAACCAGATCAGGCAGAGACTCACCTCCTTCCCTGTACTGACTGCCTGCACCTACAAGCCTCCCACAGCAATTGCAGGAGGAGAACTGGTGCAGCAGGGAGCTGTGGGCCTGTGAGTGCCCAGAGCCCATCCTGGCAGCCCTGAGCTGCACTCACCGTGCATCTGGTACGTGTAGGGAGCCTGTCCTGCCCCCGGCGTGCTGAAGCTGGAGCCATAGCTCAGAAAGCCACTCTGTCCTGGAGAGTGGCTCAGGCTGTCCTCTGTCTTAATGCCTGTAACGCACAGGGGGAACCAAGAGCAAACGTGAGAGCTTGTCATATAAAGATGTAAAAAAACAAGTGTAGCAATTAACAATTTTTCAGCTGGATTTTAACCTAATAAACTCTTTTTTTTTACACACTNATATAAATATAAATATAAATATATGTGTTTAATTATTTGCATTACCCAAACAGGTCTCCTAACAGCTGAACAAATTAATCACAAATTTATTTGAGTCAGCTACATCCCGTATCCACACCCAAATTCACCTCTGTTATGGTGGGTAAACAGCCATGAATAACACTGTTCATAAAAACAACTTCTAAACATATAGTTTTGCTGTAGAATTGAAGAAACTCACTGACACATAAACTTCCTGAAGAGTTATCAGATGCATGCAATGATTAACAATAGAACAGGACCTTCAGCAAAATAACCTCAAGATTTCTGTTCTCAAAAGAATTATTTTGTACTTGCACTGTATTTTCAGCTTTGGTACCAAAACATCTATTGGCAAGTCCTACAGGAGGGTTATCATCTACTCAGTTGGATACAACATACAGCTCAGGAACAACAGGTAAGCCCTGAAGCCACAAAAATCTTTTAATTTCTAAAACCAGGCAATTAAACTGACAATTTACAGGGGGAATGGCAATAGCTGAATTAAACATTGCAAGATGAAACCCTTGCTGGTAATGAAAGGAGTTGATATTTTATTCTGAGATGCTGCTGAGATTGTACAGCTGTATTATTAAAATAAACAGCTCAAAGGTGCAACATATTATGAACGCTTTGGGCGTGATCCTTCCCTCCTTTGCATCCTATTTGCACAACAAAGGATGGCCATTGGATACTCCCTGGGTGCTGGGATTAAGCAGAGACCCTGCTGATGTTTGGGCCTTGGACTTACACACTTTCCATGCTGTTGTCATCTTTTAGCACTTGTAGGCAAACTTGTAGACAAGTTGAATTCAGGTGCCTTTCCCCAGACATGCTCCTTTCTAGCTTAACTGGAAGCAGCAAGTCTGTGCTTGCTCAGGTTTGGAGTAAGTTCTCCCACATAATGTTTTCTCTAATAAGAATCACTTATTATAGCTTTAGGTGAGAAGAACTGTGATGCAGTTTGAGCACAAGCTCATAACGAGATGATTGTGAAGGGCAGAAAGTTTATTTGGACAGTGAGGGGACAAGTGCTGCTGCAAGTGTGTGGCTTCATCACTGCTGGGAAGAGAAGGGTGTCCAGAGAAGCCCCTCTTCCCAACATCCCGTGCTTTTCTATTCCACCAGCACTCCCCAGCCCAGCATTCACCCCACCCACCCCAGTTACAATTAATCTTCAGCAAATGGGCCTCTTTGGAAGCCTAAAAATTGTTAGACAGCAAAATAACTTAGCACCAAATTAATTTCCACATAATGTTTTGTTTTGTCTAGAAGCTGGCCGAGTTTTATTTTTTGTGCCTAAAAACAATACTGCTTCATTGTTCTTGGTTGTCAGCCAGGTGGAGTTTTTCATATGCTGTGTTGAGTATCTTAGAGAGGGTGTAGGGGCTGGGGGAGGGAAACCACTGCTCAAGGATGCTAAGAGGTCACCCACAGATTTATAAGCAGCATATGGGCCTGACACATGCATGCCCTAAAGCCTCCAGGCAGCAGCAAATGGCTCTGCTTTCACCTGCTCTAACAGGACAACTGTTCAGAGTTTTCCTTGGAAGTCAGCCAGCTGATGCAAACACACAAATAGCTCCAGGAAAGGGTCTCAAAACACTCCTCTCATCATCCTGGTAGAGCTTTGGCTCTGCCAAGGCCACATCCCCAGCCTTCCAGAGTGCTGCACCAAATTTCCCTTCAGTAAAAGCTTTGTCTGTATAAAAACTTCTTGTTGGGAATAGATACTGTATTTGCCAAATAAACAAAGGTGTTTAGAGCACAAAAGAAAACCTGAGTGGAAACAAAACTATGAATCCATTTCAATGGTGTAAGACTCAGCCCTCATGGGGGCAGCCAGAAGTAAGAATCCCAAAGCTTTCTGTTAAAGAGCTGTACCTAAACAAGAGCAAAACCTCTTTGGTCTTTAGGAGTGGAAAGAACTTTCAGCTTCCTCAAGAGCTCGGTATTCCCATGCAGAGCTTGAGGACGCTTAAGGCTTGGTTTACCAGGCATTCCTCTGTCAGGAGGGCTGGTTTAATTAGCTCCCTGTGTGAACCCCCCAGCTGCTCCTGCCCAGCACTGTCTCCCCACAGCTGTTGGCAAGGCTGTGCAGAAAAGCAGGGAATAAAGCCAACTGGGGTTAGAAATGTTGACTGCACATACAGCCAGTAACTGTCCATTTAAACACAAACTGCCTTCCAAAACCAAGGCACTCTGTTATATCTCACCCATGCCGTATTCTGCTCTGCATTTTGGTTCTTCTGTAATAATATACACAAACATTTTCTCAAAGTAGCTTGTGTTACTGAAACTTGAGGGAGAATCAAGAATGGCAAAGTGTAGTTTTCATAAATATCATATTTATTTTGTCTTGACAGTGAATGATGGGAACACTCACAAGCTACTACTCCTAAGTGGCACATCCTACTGAAACTGTATTTCTCATAGACTACTACTGACTGGCTCCAAACTTACCTAGCTTGCAAAACATAACCCATGGTATGAAGAGCTGACAGGTTTAAAGCTGATACAGTCCAAAGTAAACCTAACATTTTTAAAGTCAGACTTTTCTCTAACGCTAAGAAGACAACATTGCTGAGACATAAATGACACTTCACTGCAAGGCTTAAGGACCTCAAATCCATTTTGCCAGCAGCAGGAGGATGCCCTCCCAGGCTCTGGAGTACTCACTGTAGGAGGGGATCCCATAGGGCTGCCCTGGGGGAGGATAGGCAGTGTAGGCAGCAGCCTGCTGGATTCCTGTGCTGTACTGAGCCTGTCCATACGCTGCCATGCTGGGGAAGGACGGGACCGGCACTATGTGGGGGTAATGTCTGCTCAGAACGAGAAAACAGAAGGGTTTAAGGCAGTAGTTACTGTACATGATCTTCCAGAGCACAAGCAGAACAGTCCTAGGCATCTTGCTAAAATAACATTCAACACAGGATGATGAATGTTTTGGGAACTTGGAACTGACTGGACTGAAGCAGAAGTTTGTTTTATGAACTACCAGATTAAGTCACCTAAATGCACGGCAACTTTAAGACAGTGCAAAACACATGCAAGTTAAGAAAATAAAATAAAATCAACACTGATTCTTCATGTTTCACTTTGAGTTTGCTGAACAAGTGAGTGTGATGAGAAACCTCAGACATTTCGACACATCCCCTCTGTGGTCACTCATAAACACAACAATATTCAAACTGATAAGGTTTGGATACCGGGGGGTACAAAAACACAGTTCACAGTGTTACCTCAAACCTTATTTCACTCCATATCAAAGAAGATTAAGAACCAGCTACTTCACTGTGCCAGAGATGTGCAGGGGAACAGGTGGATGGGCTTAGGGCAGATGTTTTTTAAGGTGAGAGAAGTCTGCACAAAATGGCTGTTCAGCAAAACACGGATTTGAAATTACAGCCCTTGGCACGAGCACTCACTTTGTGGTGTACAGATGGAGAGGACACTGCGGTGCTGCTTTGCTGCTGCCTGGAAAACAAAATTAAAGGGTCTTAGATTTTCATCATGTTCTGTTCTATGGACAAGCTGATACAACTGTTTTTACCACTGCTGGTTTGAGAAAAATACACAGGAATCAAGAGTTTATTTTTTAGTTAATATTCCCAAACTGAGGTAGTTAAGAAAGATATTCTCTGCTTAACAACAAATATAGATTTAGTTTTTAATTGAGGGTGCTATCAGTTGATTGAACTACCAGTTTCTTCTTCTCATGGGACTGATATCAGTCATGAAGCTGGGCTTTGAAGCAATGACTCATATGCTAAAGGCTATAAAAGCCAATACTATGATTGCTGAAGTGACTTAAGCTCACTGCACATTTTGATCTTTTGCTTTTTTTGGTACTCTCCTAGACCATGACTCACTTTCTTTAATGTTCATTAAAATATCAAATAATAGTAAATATTAAAAATACAACACCATAAATCTCCTTAATTTGAATTTTTTAAGTTAACTATAGCATACCCTATTGAACTACCAGCAATCAAAAAATTAAATCAGTAGAAAACCTATCACACAAGTTATATGTGCAAGATGCCTTCTAATGGACCAAACAGCTGTGTGCTGTAACACTACCTAAGAAAAATGTGCCAAAAGCTTTATTCAGAGATAAATTTACATTTACCTAATCAAAAACTAAAAAACCAACACCAAACAAAGCTAAATTAAAACCTGCCAGCTGTCTGTAAGTTGTACTGAAAACATTATATATAAAAATATCACCATGTACGATTTGCAGGTTGCCTCCACAGTAACATCCAAACTTTGCTTCTTGGTTCCTGGCTGGAGCTGCCATTAATTCAGCACTATAAATGCCAAACACTCTCACAATCATCAATAATGACAAGGCACAACTGATTCAGCCTCTGTGTCTCCTGGCTGCACCAATGCACACACCAAACTCACTGCATGGCTTCTCCACCCACCTTCAGAGACCAGAACAACACAACATCCTTTGCTCAGACACTGGTCAGCTGGTAAATAAAACATTTAAACCATTTTTCATTTAATGAAATATGCAAGTACATATGAAGTCTAAATGCATGCAAATAGTCCTGTGGGTTTGGGTAACTTGTGCTGCAAACATGGACAGAATAACCAGAAGGATCCAACATGCACACATCTGAAATGTTTGTTCGTCCTGATTTAGATGTCTCTTGAAATTGTTCTCTCACACACAACCCTTTTCCACAACATTTTACATGGCTTGATCATTTTACACTGTAACACAGAGATTACATCAAACTGTTCTTAAAAACAGTGCCATTTCATCTGGTAACTTTTTAGCCTAAATTTCAATAAAAATTGCATCATCATGAGTCCTTACTAAAAATATTAATTACTAGGTATCACTCTTTTTTTAGACTGTCAATTTATGTAATTAATGGTGAAACCTATACAGGCTTAATCACTAACAGGATCAATCACCCTCATCACTGACAGAAACAAAACCAGAAAGACTCTTTCTTCAGACCCCTGCAACCCTCCAACAGCTCAGAAAAGTAAAACCTATCTGCAACCCCACCTTGTTTTCTGTAACTATAAAATGTGCTACAGTAACCTATTTCCCAAGCAACAGGCAGAGAGGTTTAGTTTAAAATACTGACAAATGACAGTGTTATACAAATGCACATATTATTGACAAAGGATAATGTTATACATATGTACCTATTCACTTACACATCCACAGAAAAAAGACTGAGTTTAAATCCAAAACTGGCACTTACCAGACTCACCTTCGAACTCACTATGAAAAATTTGCTTTGACTTACCTGAAAGACAACAGTTTAGAAAATTAGATTTTCAGACTGTGAAAACAAGAACTACACCATTTCTGTCTCTCATTACCAAATGCAGAACTGCATTGAAGAAATAGACATTTTAAAATTCACTTCTTTAATTCTTAATGGCTTTTACATCAAAAACCCAGCAGAACAGTTTGAGCACAAGCCTCATCTCTCTTCTCTTTGAAAAACACCACAGCTTCGATTTTTTTTTTATTTTGGTACAGAGCAAGTAAGTTTGCCAAGAATGAAAGCAGGAGTTTACTGTGTGTGAATATGCAATATGCCACTGTCACTGTCAAGAAAAGGCAAAGTTGATCCTACAGGCAAAATGTGCACTTAAAATCATTCTGATGTAACTGCACATCTCATGACAAACCCCCATGAAAACAACAGGCCAGACAGCTACATGGACATCTAAATGAGTAAGTGCTGTGACTAGACTTGCTAAATTTAATACTTTATGTGTAATACAGAGCATAAATTTGTGTGCATTTATTACTTTAAGAGCTCTGTCAGTCTGAGAATTGTCAAACACACAAGTATTTTCTTGTTCTTCAAATTAACCAGAAGTATTTCCAAGGGAAAGAGCACAATCTTGGTAGAACAGGGGATCATTCTGTAGAAAAAACACCATAATATTTCCATAAGAAACAAATCAACGTGAGCTGTCACTGGCAAAGTGGTGCCCAACAGTACAGCTCCTGTGTTGGCTCTTATTTACACCACATAACAAAAAACAGTTCCTGCACCAAGATGTTTACAAAATGATGTACCTAAAAATCATTTCTAGCTCTAATCTTTTCTGCAAACAGGGAACATTTAAAAGGATGTTTCCTTTAGGCTGTTATTCCTCCTACTGCTCTTGTAAATAGGCAGTCACAATGGGCGTGATTTAACCACGCAATTCCTAATGCCTGAGCAAACATGCAAACAAAACATCTCCTGGGCTTCTAAGAGCCTATAAATGAAGGGTTAAACATCCTACTAAAACATAATAGCCAGTGCCTTTTCCTAACTCCCCTCTAACAGGAAGGCTGACAGATCCTGACCGCAGCAAACAATAGCTGGGATTGTACTAGCAAGAACTAGTTCAGCTGCATCACTTGCCAATAATTTTTTTAGCAGATTTAACATTCTTCTGTTTCCTTCACTTGAACAGTACGATGGGGCGGGGGGGAGAAGGAGGAGAGCAGATAAATTTCCATCAGAGCCTCAGCCACTGAAAGAATTTGTCCCTGATACCTGCCAAATGTGAAACTCCAGAGCAGAGACCAGCAGGGCAAACCATGTGGGGATGGCAGCAGAGGCCTCAGAGCGATGCAAGAGGGCACAGAGCAGCATTGGCAAGAGGTTTTCAGGCTGCTCAATAAATTCCTGGGCCTTGGAGCCCCCACAGCCCCCACCTTTACAGCAGCACAACCAGCAAAGCCCAGGATTCACATTCACACCACCACTGGGGCTCCAGCAAAAACTACCAGGTCTACACAAAATATGGTTTACACCTGCAGCTCTTCCAGTGGAACAAAAGGCTACACATGCATGTGTGTAAGTAAGTCTACACATGTATGTGTGTGCAGGCACCAACTATACACAGATACATATTTACATATGAAATATTCCTATTCCATCTGCATTCGAACCACTGTGGAACTAAAGGATTCAACCACAACTAGTGAGTCTACCAAAAAACCCCTCAGAAATCTCAGTTGCTCACTGTTCTGTAGCACTAATTGCCAGAAGCAGAGGCCTTGCATGGCCAGCTCCCTTTGGTTACATACATTCATATATGTCATGTTAAAGCAGCAAACAGCAAGCAGAAGAGCAGCCTACCTTCTATGTCATCTGGAGCCGTGGCATAAATGTGAGAAAGGTTAAGCTTCAGTCTGTCGGGGCACTCTCTATTTACAGTCAGACTGGGTGATATCACTAGATCTAGCATTTCCTTATACCTGAAGGAAAACAAAGGAAAAATACAATTTATTCATTAATTATGCATGCTTACTAATGATTCAATTTTTTTTCCCTAAGAGTATAAATATTAAAGCTGATTACCTAAACCCAGGCTTCATATAAATTCCACATAATAACATTCACTAAAGTTTTCATCAAAGGGAAATGCTGAATTAAAATGCAGTACTTGCTTCCTTGGAGATTACACCCATCTGATTAATGATTTCCCTTTCTTCCTGGATTTTGCCATACAAAAACTAAATTCTTCATCTCTCATATGCCATCAAAGCAAGAATACACACACCATTGTCCAGTGAGGCTGCAGAACAGATTGTAACAGGCTGAAAATGAAGCTGAGGGCAGTTAAGATCATTATCGAGTCTTACAAGGTAATAAAGTTAGTACTGGTGACAGGATCAGTTTTCTAGGGGACACCCAAACCAGGCACCCAACTACAGTGTCCTGGCCATTAGGTGGCAGTGACACAAGGACAGTCCCTTTCACATGAGCAACTTTATCTGATGCAACCAAAAATATCAACTTAGCAACATCTAGGACTTATATCTCTGAAGAAAAACCATAATTCTTCATGTGTGCACTTGACCTACACCACCATGAAAGCTTACAACCTCTGCATTACATAAACTGTCCAGAAAAGAAGACTAATCATTATTTCAGACCTTATGTATAAAATCAAGAGGTCTATTCACGTACACACCACCATTTTCAATTCATGTGCCTACCTGCAGCTACGGACCTTTCCAGCTGCCTGCTTCCCTTGGAAGTGCTGGATGTTTTGGATGGGTACAAAATATGTCATGAAGTGCACACATTTACACACCTCTGTTCGCAAGTTTTGGTGAAGACAGTGGGGTGAGTACAATAAGGTCTGTTACATTTGATACCTGCACAACTCCTTTTATGCAAGGCAGGTTTCCTTGAAACCTTCACTCCCATAATATTCTCCCCTTGCTCCCTGTGCAACCAATGCCTGCATCTAGAAGAACCCACAGGGCGAGGAAAACCTGGAGCTAAACTTCTCAGTTAATTGAGAAGTTCATTTCTTCATTTCTTTTTCCATTGCACACAGTGCAATGGAAACCTATTTGAATTTTCCAAGCAGCTTTTGGTTCAAGCCCAGAACAGACGATGAACAGAGAACTCAAAGGTTCTATTCTATGCCCATCTTTGCTTTTCACGGCCACACAGAGCACAACCTTAGCTCAGTGCCCTGGAAGTCACTGGCTGGAATTTGGGCTATTGGGGAAAGCATAGCTGTACTCTTGGACAGAGCAGGGCCTGAGGAAGAGCAGATGGGGGAGAGGGAATTTGGTGGTGAGTGGATCCTGGCTGCAGCTTGCTCAGGCTGCCCTTCCCTCATCGCTGAACGTGCCTGCCAAGGCAGCTGGCACATCCTTGCTCCCAGGCTGGCACCTCCCTGAGCTGGACTGTGCAGGTAGCAGGTGGCAAGGCAGCACCTGGCTGGCAACAATCCACAGCACATCCAAAACATCCCTAAGTTAAAGAAAGCAGCACATGAAGCTGAAATCTTCAGGCTTCTGCAATACCAATCTATGCGCTCCTGGGAGAAGCCAAGAGGTTTGTTTTGATATTCTGTTTAAATACCCCTGTATGGCTTTACCAGCTCTGAGAAACAGAAAACCACATAGTTTTTATCTGAACCTCCCCAATCCCTTTTATAAAGCCTTTTGAGTCCCTGTGAAGAAGGGCAAGTATTGTTAAGAACAAGCACAAACCAGACCATTTCACCTGTAACTAAACAGCAAAGACCAATGCTAAATTCATTTTCACTTTCTCACCTAACAGCTGCCCAGACAGAAAAAACATGAACCCTCTGTGAATTCACAGAACAACCAAAAACAGGCATAAAGAGGCATAACCATGTACAGCTGTCCACAACCCCAATCCTCTTCTCTCCAGGTGGGATCTGTATGCCTCCCTTGGAAATCCATGTGGGTATCTGATAACCAACACAGCCCCAGTTCCACAGGCCGCTAAAAGCTTCCCAAGTATGTGCCATGAAGGAGACCTTATGAATTACCAGTGTGGGAGAAAAGCAGTACTCTGGATCCAACACTTGTGTCATCCCTTTGTCCCTGAGTGCTACCTGCTGCAGATTTGCTAAGGAAACAAGAGCAGCATAAAAATCAGCCTTGCTCTGCAGCTGCATCTTTGTTCCTAATGCGTCTCAAAGGGTTCCACCTTCAGATATGTCCTTGTAAGAGGAGCACAACGGGCTCCCCCTCCCTGCCTTAGACACAGACAAACTGAAAATGCGGATGCACAGGGCCACCAACGGTGTGGAAATGCAAAAAGGAGTCAGATGTGTGCAAGGATACAAAAAAATAGTCCCCAAATGTAAAAAGTCCTACCCAAGAGACAGAGCCCAATGACAGAGCTGAAACAACAATCCATGACTCCTCACTCAACTCAGAACACACTCATGAGGCTTCACTCAGCCCCCACAGCACTGCAGAAGTTCTGCTCCTCCTGGTAACCAAGCACAGACTGCAGGGCAGCAAGGGATGGTCACAACCCTTCTGCACACTGAACTTGTGCCAGAGTTTCTTCCCCAGAAATGCCTCGTCCCACTCTCTTGCTGGCACAGCCAGGCTGCCACAGAGAAAAGGCTCAGGAAGAATTTTGTGGTGCCTCTCAGTTGGGCAGAACAAGCTCTGGCTCCTAAGGCTCTCTGAAAAACAGCAGGGTGGGCAGGCGTTTTCCCCCAGAGGAATTAGTTTATTCAAATCCACTGGCACCCAAGTAAATTTTGTCTGCATGGCTGAGAAGGTGGGGTTTCATTTTATACAAGCTTTTCCTTTCCACTCTAAGCACCATCTCATTTCTTTCCCCCTTACCTCCTTAGTGCTGTCCCTGAACGGAGGGAAAGCACTGCTGCCCCAGATCCTGTCAAGCTGGGGCTGTTCCACCTTCTTTCTCAGATAACACATGCCCTTCAGCATAATCCAAACCCCCATCATTCATGACACTGCCCAGGCTGTTGCCAAGTGAACAGGAGCAGATGTTTAAAGGGAAATGATCTTTTATAGTGATTAATGCACTTTAATTACATCATTGTTCAGAGATTTCATTAGCTACTCTCTGCCTGATGATTTTTCTATTGGTTTTGTTCTGTTCACTTTTGTATTCACAAAGTCACATCATATTTTCCTGTATTTATTCTATAATATTTTCCTGTGGTTTTTTCAGCTCTCATTTCAGTTTAGAGTATGTATTAGTTGCATGTACAAACAGGTAACTTTTCAGAGAACTGCCTGTCTGGTTGTGCATGTCACGTATGAGTGCTGTTAGAGGTTTTGCCTGTTTTGCACGCACCATTTACTGATTTATTCATGTGCATTTCTTGCCTATGGACGACTTCTTGACAAGAGTTTCTGAAATTCCAGTTTTAATGATGGCAAGCTACAGAAAATAGTCAAATAATGGAACAGGGCTGGTATTTAACACAGTAAATGACATGCTGGAGCGCAACTGATGAAAATATCAGGTCTTTGTTTTCTTTTTAGAGAAAAAACATTTTCTGGCTTAAGCAGTGTACAGTAAATCAGCAATAAAGTTTGCTGAATACGAGCTTTTATTAAAACCAGTGATGGCAGCATCTAGCATCTGACAGACATCTGGAAGAGCTTTTGGCTTCTATAATTAAGAAGAACCTTGTGTGAATTTGTTGCTCAGCTTTTCCATTAGAATCCCGTACTCAAACCCCAGTATTTTGCCCCGAAAGTTAGCCCATGAAATCTCTGCCAAAAACAAAGATTAAAACTTTTTTCTAACATTTAGGAAGGAGAAAACAGAGATAGATGTATTTTTTTCAGTCATTATGAATCTAGGAATGCCAGATTAAACAATTTAAGGTTTCAGATTTTTGATTGAGGTGTTGGGGCAACTGGCAAATCCCATATTCTTTTACAGTGATGTTTTGAAGGCAAGTGATTCCAGACCCCAAGTCAAGACTGTCAAATGTGCACTGAAGATCAAACTCCTGAGTGATTTAATCTCTCTCCAGCAAAGTACTCAAAAGTACCTGGTGTGCAGCCTGAGTCTGCAAGGTGATGGGAACTCCACGGATCGAATTTTGAGAGGGTGGAACAGGAAACCACCATGGTACTGTGGGTAGGTGGAACCTCACCACAGCTCTGCCCAGCACAGCTGACAAGCCAGAAGGCACCAGCAACAGATCAAGGAGTCTCCTTCCAAAGCAGGGAGCTCTGCTGCCCAGGCAGAACTTAAATCCTCTCTCAGTCTGCTCCTATTTGTTATTAACATCCTCCCCACAGCACACTAAAGGCAGCTCAGGACCACGGGCACTTCCATCCTCCCAGTGGAGGCAGTGAACTCCTGCCTGGGAGTCTGCACTTTTCACTCATCTCCACTCCATTTCTGTGGTGAGACAGCAAAATTCTGGCTTCAAAATGTACCTGAGTGGTGCAAAAAACATTCAAAGGAGAACTTTCAGGGCATTTTCAGCAAATAAAACACCTGGGTAGTACCAGGTACCAGGGTAAACTCAATAGTCGAGTGATTAAGAGATTGCAGGGCATTTTCCCCAAAATGACAGCAGTCTGCAGGAGGGCATCTGAGCAACAGAAAGGACAGTCAGGAGAAAGAGACACAAGACTGAGGGGGGGAAGCTGGAATGGGTGTGGGAAAAAAGGAGAATGAGCTCTGCATCTGTCATCAGTGAAGGAACTGAAGAGTTGGGAGCCCTGCAGGTGAAAAAGACAGAACTCATCTTGGGAAGAACCTGCCAGATCCTACAATGGAAAAGACAAGTACTTCAAGGGAGTGAGAGACTGCAAAGTTTGTCCATGAGGGGAGAGATAAATACAGAAATTTGTGCTCCCTGCAACAATCCCATGCAATGGTCTTCTCAAGAATTTTTACTTGTCTCTGGATGGAGGCCAATACAAGCTTAAACCACTAGATCTTCCTAAACATATGCATATGCCAACACAGAGCCCTAGGCAGGAGTGGTACAAGCCAAGTCTTCTGCTTTTAGCTCTGCTGGGAAGGGGAGGAGTAGAGACAGAGATTGCAGCCAAATTGCAAGAGTAACATTTTTGTCTTGCTTCCCTGACTTTATCTGGTGTTAATTAGTCGATCAACCCCTTTCATCTTTCTACCCTCCTAAAAATGGTGGATTGCTAAGAACTACTTTATTACTCCAGTGGTACTCATCATTAAAACGATGGCAGTCTGACTCCCCAGTTTATTTCAGAAGTGAATCACATACAAAAAAATCTGAAGATGGCTTTCTCACTCTCTGACTCAGAGAAGACAAACAAAACCCATCCTAGTCCTAAGAAGTTTGGGTTTAATTCATTCCTAGGAAATACAAGATTAATTTTTTCTCCCATACGGATAAAATTTTCTAAAGCACCTGCTATGCCTCATTAGTTTTCATTGGGAATTAAAACTTCTACTGTTTTAACTCCATGGGAAGCATAGCAGCTTAGGCAGCATTGCCAGGACTTTGGGTAGCAAAATTCTGCTCCCAATTTTACTCTGCTCCTGTACAAAAACAAAGGAATCATTCATAAGCAAAGAAAACAGTATTATCTTGCAGCCACCTTCCACATGGTATAATCATAGGGAATCTCCCACACTGGAGATTTTGGCTACTTCTATCCACACATTTCAAAAGCAGAGGAAAGTAATTTCATTTCCTCTGTCAGTACATTCCTCCCCACACCGCTTGGACGTTCTCCTCTTGATCTATAATAGATGCTTTGTTCCATTTCAAAAGCTCAAAAATGCTTCAGCAGGTGAAAGCCACGACGCTGTTTTCTCTCCTATAATGAGTCTTAGCTCATCCACAAGTACATCTGATGGATGCATGCAGGAAAAGCCTGAACAGGCACAAAGTTAAACCTGGGCTGGCACGAATGCTCATGTCCAAGGCTGACAGCACAGCCTCGATGACAAGATATCCTTCCAAGGTGACCTGCAGGGCAGGTGCCTCAGGCTGTTTGTATTCCTGAGAGCTGCTTTTTACTGATGTAACTGCACAGTAAAAGCAGCAGTACTTGTCTGGATTTATCATTGCCCAGCCTGTTTCAGACACAAAAGAAAGAGGACTCCTCACTACGGCTCACAGCCCCTGGGGTGGGGGTACAGAGCTGCATTAGCCTCCAGTATTATCTCAGGCTAAGGATGAAACCAAGAGAAACAAGACAAAAGTAACGCGATAGGTAAGGGGGAAAAATGGCTTTAGTTAATATTACGATTTTCAAATTCCTCTTTTTTTTTTTTAAAAAAAAAGTGTTAATTCTAAACAAGTTTAAGAAAAATAACTGAGAAAAAATAACAAAACAGACCAATTCTTTCACACTTCTGCAACCACTATTGTTTAAAAATAACCAAAGCACTCCATCAGCTTTAAAATCTTTCCCCACATGGTTTCTGTGTTTTGTCTTTCTTTAAACGAGACAGTCTTTTTTATCAAAATTTTACTTTCACTGGAAGTTTTCTGTCTTGCTCTAACGCATAGACCAGACAGTGAAAAACAGATGAAAATTCCTGTCTCATGAATTTTTTGAGCCACATTCACTTTTTTTTTTTTTCTTTTTTGGAAGGAAAGTCAGTCTTAAGATTTTTCAGTGCTTGGAACTGGCACAAATAACTGCATGCCTTGTTTCCCTGGAAGTCCTGAATTTCCAGAAGTATTGATTTGCTTCACCAGGCTTCATCACCTGCTATTCCAGTCTGCTTTTCATTGATTTTTCTTTAAATACATTATTTCTTTTTTGTCTCAGACCTGTTAACTAAAAAAAAACAAAAAAAAGTAGGGTGTCTTTATATATAAATAAATGTTCTTCCTCCTCCTAGCAGGGCTTCACTACTGCCTTCTCCAGATGCTGTTTTCCTGATCCCCCCTGCAGACACGGAGCAGACTTGAGATAAAAAAGGGGATGAGCTGGGCTGGGATTCCCCTGAATTTCCTGCGATTAACACGGGAAGAGATTGAAGGAAAAGCAGGGGGAGCAGCAGCATTTTCTGGCTGAGCAATCCACAGCAAAGGGGATTCAGTGCCATTTTGATTAAAAAAGACTGTCTCATTTAAAGAAAAAACCACGCAAGACAAGGCACCTTCACCATTCATTCTGAAAGCACTTTCTGAGCTCGTGATGGGGTTCACACCACAGACCTTCAACCTGGCAGCCTGACCAGAAATACATCATGACACTGGCTGGAGTCATTGGGTCTTTTAAAATTCATTTCAACAACAGTATTTCACTTATTCTAAGTCAAAATGAGAAACCAGAATTTTTCACAATGCCTTTTTTTGGTCTGTTGGATCTATTTGCTAAGTGGAGCAACCCTTGCAAAGATATTATATCCAAAGCATAAAATTACTCAGCTCTCTTACTGTGAACAAGCAAGTACCACACAGAACAGGATACATTAATAAAAAACCACTATGAGCTTATACCCTACAGTGATTTGAAATATAAAATTGTATGTGTATGCATACATACAAATGTACATAAATAATATCTGTCAGCTTCCACATTCCTCTTTGACATTCACAAGCTTTTTAATTTCATCACACCTCTTCCTATTCAGAACCCCAGGCATGCAAGAGCTGCATGTGACTGCAGAAAACCACTTCAGCAGCTCCAGCTGCAGAATTGGGGCCCTTAATGCAAAATAACTGCTTCCAGAGTCAGGGCTTCCCAAACCAAGGGCTGCAGAGTCCAGCTTGTGACATTTGTCACTATTTAGGCACCTCTTTCCACTTTGAAGAACTACATTTTTTACTCCTTTTCCTCAGAATCACAAGGGCTAAAAACACACTTCAATATAAATATATATATAAATGTATGAAATTTAGAGTTTATTCCCTTCACTCGGTTTTCTGCTTTCTCCCCACATCATGGTGAGTAAAGAGCAGCATCTGTGTTGGGACATGAAACTCTGGTCTTATCAGGAAAAAACTCATTCTCAGGTGTGTGTGCTTACAGAGCCTTATTTTATAAAACATTTGCATCATCAATACACTGTAACATAAAGCAATTACATAAAAAATTAGGCATCCAGAAACTACTTCAGCTCCACCATACCAAGATGAAGCAGAGACAATAAAGCACTAAACATCACAGAAAAAAAAAATCTGCTTCAAAAAATGTGGAAAATCACAAATAAAAACCAGCCTCCCTTGCTTACCTGTGGGAGCCTTGGGCACACCTGCCCAGCCTCCAGTGGCATGAGAGAAACTATTTTTAGGCAATCATTTTTGTAAAACTAACTGTTCAATAGTAATAACTATATAATTCAGGGAAGTAATAACTTCCCTGAAAGGCTGTTCAATGCAGCAGGACAAGACAAATCCTCACAAGCTGCAGAGGGCTCGGGAGGGAAAGCACCTCACACAGCTGGAGCTGCAGGGCAGCAGGAATTCCATCACTGCACAGTTTAATGCAGGGAAAGTTGGCCATCAGCTGGAACGAGTGCCAAGGGGAAACATTTTCCAGAAAGTTTAGAACATTTGTATCTCCCACATGCTAACAACAAACTCCTCATGGAAAAGGTAGTGATGCACCTGTTCAGGAAGCTGCCCCAGCCCTCAGAGTGTGAACAGTTTGGCTTTGTGGAAGGTGTCCCAGTCTGTGGCAAGGGGGCTGGAACAAGATGATCTTTAAGGTCTTTTCCAACCCAAGCCATTCTATGATTCCATGAAGTTCCCACAGAAAAATCAATATATTAGAAAACAGTTGCTCATGCTGCTTGAGAAGCAATACTCTTACTAAAACCCACAGGTAACTGTGTGCAAGAAGTGGTGCTCACTCACAGGGGACACAATGAGAGTCATTCTGTCAGAGGAAGAGCAGATCAAACCCTGGTCTGAGACTCAGAAAACCTGGGGTTTTCTCCCTGCTCTGCCCTGTTAACTCAGCTGATTCCTGGGTGAGTCCTTTGTGCCACCACTGCGCTTCCTGGCCTTTGTGTCTCCCCTAGAGAAGCTGCAGGACAAGTGTTCCTCTTCCATGCACGTGAAGCATTCACCAGTGCAATGGTGTCCTACTCTCCGTGAGACCTCCAGGTACTGCAGTATTAATAAACTGCAGTAACAAAAGAGATATGCACACATATATATAATTTTCCCTAGGGCTGAGTTTACCTTGAAGTAACACCATTGAGTTCTTTGAATTGCTACAAGATTGGGCAAGTTTCTCAGGACTACACTGAGACCTCTGTAAAACTGGGAACTACAGTATGAATTGCCAATTAAGCTCTTTTTAGGGGCTGGAAAGTGCTCTGAAATCTTGAGGTGGAATCTGTTACACTGCTGGAGTATTGATACCCATGCCAATGAATAATGACCAACATGAACATGAGACAGCCAAGAAGCAGGCAAGGCACGAGACCTGTCCTTCAGGGCACGTTCTCTCACTCATTTTTGGTCCAAAATCTCTCCATTCCCAGACTATGAGAATTTCTTCACCATTTTGATTTACTTCTCAAACCTGCAATGGCTCCAGCAAGCCACTAAGAAAGGTAGGGCTGCCCCTTTATAACAGGCCTGTGTCAGCACCTCCATTCTCAGCCTGTAAAGGAGGAGCACCTGGGGAATAATAATTCAGAAAGAGCTATGGGAAAAGAACTATGAAATGTAAGTTAGCAGAAGGACTCTGGATGTGAGGGAAAAGTCTAGCATAACAGTACAGGTGAGGCTGGAGTGAGAATGACGTACTCTCTCCTTGGTTAAATCCCTCAAGTCAGACTTTCTCCGAGCAGAGAAGACAGCAAAGAGCTGTTGTGTGTGTGGAAGGTTGGAAGAATCTCTCATTGCCTTGTTTTCCTTATCAAACAGCAGTAATGGTGATGTGGCTACAGCACTTCTGAACAGAACTGCTCTGTTAGTGCTACAATTTATGGAAATACCAGGTTCACAAAGTTTATTTGTTGATCATTCTGTGACCAACAGTGAATTTCTGGCTGGGTCATCTTCAAACACATTGAGCCAAACCAGCTGATCCTGATAATATAACAAGAGCTGCCCCCCTCCTTTTGATGCTGCTTAACACATTCTTGTCCACAAACGCTGTAGGCAAAGCTTGTCCAGCATTACTGCAGCTGCCATGAAGGGCACTGCAAATGCAGGTGCTCACTCAGTACCATTTAACCCTG
Organism: Hylia prasina; assembly: GCA_013397195.1. Lineage (NCBI taxonomy): Eukaryota > Metazoa > Chordata > Aves > Passeriformes > Sylviidae > Hylia > Hylia prasina. The sequence goes on along the minus strand of VYXD01002038.1, from coordinate 219,104 downwards.
AAGCTGCTTCCCAAATGCATGGCCTGGATGAGGAAATCCAGCTGTACTCTAATACACCTCCCCTTTTTACTTACCAGGTAAGTCAGGTTACCAGTCTGGATTTAGTGAATATGTGGTTACATAAATCAAATTAATGAACTTCTAACATTCCCTTAGTCACAATCCTTCCTCTTTGAGAAGAGCAGAGGGCAGTCCTGGAAGAGAGGCTACCACTCAGCTGAGCTTCAAGTTACCCTTCCCTCCTCTTCTTCACAGGTATAACTAAAGCCACCATTCCCCTCCATTTTTTACTTGTAATAAAATAAAAATCAACTATCATTACGAGTAAAATTTCTGTAGTGAAAGTTGGTTACCTCACCAGTAGGAATACTGAAACATCCATTTTTTTATTCCTCTATCTAAAACTGCAAGGCTCAAAAGAGACACTGAATCAAGAGGTTGGTTGATAATGGCAGTTCACAGATAAAAGTAGAGCAGATTTCTTGTTTTAAAGAGCTACAGCACAACAGCAGTGAGCAAAGCAGCACAATGTAATTGGTACTCATCTTGGAGACGTTAGGAGAAAAAAGGACAATAATCAAAAGCAATGCTTGAGCAAACTGCACTTTGTTACTCATACCAATTAATAGCGTGGAAACAGCCAAGGGGAAAAGGAATCTACTCAGAGCAAATGCTCACAGTGTGTTCCTCAATATTAACTCCATTAATATTCTTTTTCTCTGGGTATTTGAAAGTCAGGCTAAAACAACAACATGAAAATAACAAATGGGACAGCATTATTCACTTTGTATGTTCAGGTGGGCAAAGGTCTGATTTCCCACGAGTTTTGGAGGGGTAATAGGCTGAAGCTTTTTTCTTTTAAGCCCAGGTGAAAGTCAACCTGGGCTCAAGTTCCCAAAGCTACTGGTTGTCAGGTTTATTTTCAAGAGAGAGGGAAGGAATTTTTTCAGGGATACCCAGAGGATATTAACAAAGAGGAATCCCAGAGATCCTGCCATCCAGTCACTGATGCTCTGCAGGACAGCATGGCAGTGAAAACCCCAAATAAAACAAATGCACCAACCCAAAGCCATGCACACAAATGTCCCTGTTTTCCTTTGCAGAGCGTGATCTGATAATGAAAAACACTTCCTGGAAGTGCCATTTTATGATATTAAACAGGCCTCAAATAACTCAACAGAGTACAGAGGGACACTGACATTTGAGCTGCAGGAGTTTTGTTTTCTGTCTTGTTTTTCCCCACTGTGAATATTGCATTTGAATAACTGAAATTTTTAAAATCTCTTTTCCTCCTTTCACCATGATGTAATGAAAGTGTTGCACAAGAATAACAATGCAGACCTACTGCTGCTGGAGCCAAGTTTGGCACCAAGAGAGATTAGGGTTGGCACAAAACACCATGATCTTTAAAATAAAACTGGCAGTGGCAGCTCTTGCCACTGCTGCCATAAACAGCAGTCAGGGCAGTAAATGGAAAAGTGCTGAAAGAGACCATAAGTTTATAACTGGAACAAAGGTGCCCATTAGCCAACCACTTAATCTAACACCTTCTCATATATGAAAAGTAAAGGGTTTTACAATGGCGTGTCAAAATTAGCAGCAGCAGCAGGGACCAAAGTGTAACATAACAGTGCCTTTCATCTGTCCATCACGCCAAACTGAGCCTACAAAACCCAGCAGCCAGCTACCTGTCAGCCAGGACAATTAACATGCACAACTGCAAGTCCCACCAGATTATTCAAAGAAAAATACTTAATCTACACAAGAGCGCATCTGTCTCAACAAATTTTCTCTTTCCAGTGCTTTTCAGTTATGCTTTCTCAGGAGGACATTTGCTCCTATTCAGTGATGCTGGAACAGTTCTCTGGAAAGAGAGGCACATGCATGTTTTTCTTCTTTAAATGCAGATGGAACAGAGGAGAAATGCAAGGTTTCCTCACTGTATCCCTCCTGGCTTGAACTGAAAGAGCGTGGGCTGATTTTCTCTGCTCTATAAAAGGAGTCTGATGATTTGTGATGTGGACATCTGCCTGCAACTGGACAGACGCCACCAGCTTATTTCACACAGACAACTAGACAGCCGTGTAATAGCATCTTTCAATTGCTATTTCATTTTTTTAAATAAATACCTCATTACCTAGAAGAAAAACTCCATATTCCATCCTAAATTTAAAAATTCTTTAAGCACCAACTTCAAAATAAGGGACCACCTTCACCTGTCATATTAAAGTCATAAGCATGCATGGTGCTGTAAAAGCTTTTTGCCACTTGGTTAGCACTAAAACATGTAAGAACATTCAAGGCAGATTTCTAGCAGTAACTTTCATCAATAGTACCAACAAGCACTCCTAATGGGATAGCCAGCATGGGGTTTGTGTAGGAAGACACACAGAAGTTACAGACTCCTTTTGCAGCTTTGTTTTAACATGAAAATGCACTTTTCCCCTCACTCCTACAAATCAAACCAAATAATAAAAAAAAAGGGTCTGATTACAATGATCTAACTTATTTCCTGATAGCTTCAAATTGTTCAAAAATCCTGTCAAATCCAAAAACAATGGGCAACTTTCAGTGACCACAAGCCATGGTATCTTTTATTAGATGTTTACAGCTTCAGTAACAAAACTAGCATCTTAAATCCCACTTTGTTTCTCTAATGAGCACTTTCCTCCTATCATATTATACACCACTTCCCCTTGGGAGCACCAGTGGAACTCTCAAGAAGCTACTCTGTGACACAGCTCATCACCTCCGAGGCCACCTGTCAACAGCAACCACTCAAACCCAGTTTGGGACTGCTGGGAACCAGAGGGATCCAAACCAGCAAGAGGCAACTGTGCCCTTCACAGGACTGCAGGGCAGCTCGAGATAATTCCTTGCAGGTACAGAAAATGGTACAGCTCCCAGAGTTCTTCCAGATCATCTAAGAAAAGATGTACAGATTAAAAAATCCAGCTGCAAGTAAAAGCCAGCTTTCACTGCTTGGATATTTGAGAACGAGCTCACAGGTGCCATGGAGAAGGCGACTGCCTTCGACTTAAAACTCAGATTTGATCTGCAGTTTCCCTAGCTTAAAGGCAAATTTCCCTTGCACACATGGGATTTCAAAGCCCCCCCCTTTTCACAGCCCAGAAGAGCAGCCTGACAGCCTGGTTCAACAGTGGATGTGTTTCCTGACATTGGATTAACTTCAGCTCATCACCTTCAGTGCAGCTTCTCTCTGACACTTCTATGGAGTAACTTCTACCGCAGACAAAGGAGTCAAAGTCATTTCTTGCCTCCAGCTACTACAGGATGGCACAGATATGTCCAATTCACTCACAAGCAGCATGCAAAGATGCTCTTGCTGACTCCAGCTGTTTGCGGCAATCAGCCACCAGAAAATAAAAAAATAAAACCAACAGTGCAAAATATATGAATGCAGTGCTTAGCTTTGAAAAGAAATACAGCAGATCACGTCTTTTTCCCCTTCACAGACAATCTGGTAACTCTAGAGAAAAACAAAGGAAAAAGGAGACTGTGCCAAATTTCAGATTGTGTTTTGCTTTTTAAATTTTTTTTTAATTAGTGCATATACAGAAATAATACAAAAATTGGAGCAAAGGTATCTGAGCTCAAGAAAGTCACAGTTCTACATTAATTTCCCTCAGTCAATAATTAGTGAGCCACCTTAAAATACTAACACAAATAGAACTGCTATTAGAAAAACAATTTACTTTATTTCTCTTGAGTGGAATTGTCAGAAATGGCAAATTTGATGCCGTGATCCAGTGGCCAGGGCTCTTGTAAGGGAGACTTGGATTCAATCCTGTGTCAGCCACAGATTTCCTGTTATCAGAGTAGTTTATAAAGGCAACTCCTATTTAACCTACTTGCCTCTATTCCCCTCCTTGGGGAACAAACCAGGGGTTTCTGCATTTTTCCACTTCTCAGCATGCTGAGCTCAAAATTATGAAGGCAACGTGCTCACTCAGGTAAATCAACACAAGGCTATGAGGAAGAAAAATATACAGACACCAAGGACAGAAAAGCAGCCCCACACCTAGGAAAAATGCCATGAAGCCAGTGTATCTCTGACTTTTGCTTACCATTTCAGAACCTTTCTCTGCTCTTGTGCCCGTGCAGGGAGCAGGCACTGCCTGCAGTTGTCAGCACCAAACAGAAGCCCAAGTCTCACATTCCTCTTCCCTCCCAGACCACATTAATATCCCTCCTCATTCCAGCACCCAACTTCTGCACGGTTAAACTCTCCCTTTAATTCCCATTTGGCTGTGTAGCTCTTCTATCCCAGTCACTTCACCCCAGCTGGTGTGGTGCTACATGGAGCAATAGGTGCCAGGTTTGTGCATCCCCTGTTTGCACACGTCCTGCCGTGCTTCACATGGAGCACGGCCAATGTGCCAACCCCTGGACAGCTGCTGGTTTTACAGGCTGTCACCACAAAGGCTGCCTGTGTGCCTGCTTGGAGGGGTTTGATCCTTTAGGAGCCCTGCAACTGAATCCATTCAGTCCAGCTGCAAATTCAAGCGTGGAATTGAAATGCCACAATTAAGAGACCTGGCCCTTGCTTAGTTCAGCTTCTAATCACAAACTAGCACTGGGGGATCATCTAATGTCTTAAAATCCTGCATCCTGCACTTTGAACACACTCCCTGAAGTTTCATAGGGAGCATTTTCAGCGACAGACACTGTAGTGTAGATGGGTGCAAAGGTTACAAACCGCAAGGTCTCACACAGGAGAGGATAACATGTGCCAGAACCTCCACCTCCTAAACTCATCTAGGAACTACTTCCTTAGTGTTCATGTACTGGTGGGGTGAAAGCTAAGAAAGACAAAAACCATTAAGAAAATAACACAAAATAAGAAGAATGTGTGAAACAAGTAAAAAGTTCCTGGGATGTGGGCTTGAGAAAAGCCTTTTGAAACCTACTAAAAAAGATAATTTCTGAAACCTTTCAGTGCACTGGATTAAAAAAAACCCAACCAAACCAAAAAACAACCCAAACAAAACCCACAAAAACCTTCAGTACAATTTCTAAACAAACAAAACAAGTTTCTGCTAGAATTACGCTCCATCTATTTCCCTCTAATTCTTGTGGACTGCCCACAAGAACTCGAGTTTCTGGCTTGTTGGAGAGAAGTTAACAACATCTGATTGAAAAACACAACGTTTTCCTTGTCCTGCCACATACCACTTTGCCAGTAAATACATGGGACAAATAATCTGAAAAGCACACACACCTTAAGCAAAAGTCTAAGTTTTAAGAACAGCAGTCTGACAGTGAAAGCTGTAAGAGTTAAGATTTTTCTCAAACCTAAGCATATATTTTTTCCATGCAAGCAGCTGAATCATGGATATTTTAAAGAATAGTTTATTAAGCACAATATAGCATATCTCCTACTCAGCTCTATAAAACGTGTCCAGTGCTGCACAAAGCATTAAAAAGCATTTAAATCTGGAACTTGCTGGCATCCACTGGCACAGGAGAAGAATTGAGAGAACTAATCTAACAGCTGTCTGGAAACACAGCAGATTTATACCAAGGGTTTAGTCATTAACTGTAGTTATCTGACTTATACCAGAACACTGAATGAGCAGTGGTGGTCTAGATTAATGCAATGCATGGCAACCCCCAAAATACAATCCTGGCTCCAGGATGCTGAAATTAATTGCTTTGCTTCTCAGTGGAAGCATTCCAGTCTGGTTAATAAAAAAGTGGAGTCAAAGAAAAGAGCCAAATAAAGGCTATATACAAGTCAGTTTATCAAATATCTATACACAGAATGGCTTTATTAGTCTTCTGCAGTGCTGTAGAAATGAATTTGCAGGCTACACACAGCAACAGAAAAATTGGCCTGATTTAACAGCCCAACTGTTTTTTTGGTTCCTGGTATACATTTGTATTTATTTCTTAATGGGAAAAGGAGAAAATATCAGAGAAGCAGAGGGATAAACAGTATCCTCAGCTGTATGGAAATGCACATCTAAGTGTGCATTTGAGACTGCAGTGTATGGCAAATATTGCTAACTGGGTTAGAATTCAAATGTCAAGTTTGGTGAATTCAAGGGAAAAACACTTGCGTGAATACCACAAGAATCTATTAATAACTGAGCACATAAATGAAATTCTAAAAAGGCTGGTAAAATTACCCTGGGTTACACCAAAACTTTGGGTTCATGCCAAGAAAAGCTTTATGGTTTTTGACATGAGTACCCAGGTTGCTGGAATTCCAGAGGAACTTCACTCCCAAAAGAGGTTTTCCTGTGGCACCTCCTAACACCTCCACTGGAGGACAGCTGAGATGTTACAGACTTGGGAGGCAACTGAAAAACCTCCTGTGGATAATTCTTGTGAGGACTGACACTGAAAGTATCAGAAGCAGAAATCACTCCATATCCTGCCAATGGCAAGGCAAGCTGCTAAGAAGCTTTTCACTGTCATTTTGTTTAACAGTTTTTAAAGACTGATATTTTTAAAGACTGCTATCAAGGACAACACTGAGGCAATGTGAAAGCTGAGCTTGGCTTCTCCTCTCCACCTCCCATCCCCCAGGCCCTTCTCCCAGCAGTTTATTTGGCAGAGAGGCATTGCACAGTCTCATCCAACATTGCTACCCAAGTGTTCCTGAACATGATTAATTTGCTAATGATACAAATCTCCAAACAGCACGTTAGTCCTGCTGATGATTTATGAAATGCCAGAGATCATTCTCTCACCAGTGATAAGCTCTTTCAAGCTCGTGGTTTTGTATGAAACCTCTTGCAATTTCTAAGGCCATTCTTGACTCCGCATTGCTCCCAGACAGGGCAGGGGCAGAGCTGCAGCAAGGATTTCTGTAATGAACTGCAGGTTATGTATACACACAAATAAAACAGAGGGTCAGATTATGAATTCTTGCATACTTCCATATGTAAAAAGCCCAGAGTGTGCTTTGGAGCAGAGACAAACACTCTGTTTGGGCTGTTCTCCTCCCAGGATGCAAGTACTCACCAGCAATTGCAAAATTAGGGAACGTTTCCTTTTCTCAACTGCTCAAAATATTGTCCTTGGCACCCCAATGGTCCAAGAGACAAGAGTAGGGAATCCAAATACAGTCTCAGAAACTTCAGTAGTTTTTCACATTTCTTTGCCAGACATTGCTATGCTGTACAACCCACCTGAAATCCACAACACCCCAAGAGTTACTTGAATCCCAGCACCCTCTTGACCAGAAGACACCAGTGACACCCAACTGCCCTCAGCCATGATTTTATTCCTTTCATTAATGACATACAGATTATAGTTTTCTTTTACAAACAACATTTGCAGTCAGCTTGTGTTTCCTTGCGCTCATTCTCCACACTCAGGCAGACTGTAAGTTATTTTTACCTATGTGGAATAACCACAGATAGCTGAAAATATTTATGATATGAGATCTTCACTATGACCAGCCAAGAATCCTACAGCTGCTCTTTTTGCTCTGACAAGTTAGTCCTTGCTTAACAAAAACACTTCAAAACTGGAATAGTTGGGGTTGATGGGGCAGTTTTGGAACTTCTCCTGAATCTTAAGGGCTGGCATTAGCTACTAATTCCTGTAACAGTAGGCTGCCACAGGACACCTCTGCTGAGTGCCATTTGTTTTCCTGCCTTCCCTCTGGCGTGCTGTGTTTCCAAAGGGTGCGGCTGCCTCTCTCCCCAGTGCATTTACTTGTCTCCAGTATGGGTGTGCTGAGACACAGCTGGAGCTCCATCCTGCCTTGCTGTCTCTAAAACAAGACATTAATTTGTAGGCATTAATAAGCATGCCATCCCTCAGGGTGTGCATGCCCAGGGTTAGCCAGGGGGATTTTCCACTCGCGGTGCCTCCAGTCAGATGTCTGAACCACCTTGCACACCACAAACCTGGGGTCACTCCAGCCCTGCCCTGCATTCTTTCCTGGCACAGAAACAAGTCAATCTGGTCAGGCTTCTATGCATAAACAAGTGATTTTTATTTGGTAAAAAAATTTCTCAGTCTTGTCGCTATTCCTCGTGCACATTTGTATCACTGAAATATTTCAAAGAAGCAACTCAGTAATGCCATGCATCTCCCTGCCCTGTTCCAAGTGTAGAATCTTCTCTAAGGCTCTCCAGATTATGACATTGCACTAAGACAATGAGATGTATAAAACCTGAATTTAAAATCTGAGTATAAAGAGAAGTAACAGGCAGGAGCAAACAAGATTTGGTAATTCATTATGAAATCCAGACCTTCCATTCCTATAATAACTGGAGCAATCTGAAATTGAACTGCATATATACTGCCCAAATATTGTTGTGGCTTTCATTTTCCTTTATCATAAAAACTGATCAATATGTGTGCATTTAACATTAGGGCACTGTCAGTTATGAAATAAGACTTGTACATTCAACAGAAAAACCATTTCAAACCAGCAGTTTGTTTAGTAAATCAGTGTAACTCTGGTTGCATTTAATAAACTTGAGAAAGAGAGAATTTTACATACTTGTTTAAATGTACTTTGTGCTCAGATAAGCCTCAGAGGTTTGGTTGTTTCAGCTCTACAGTTCTGCCCACAAGCTGGTAAAACCATTATTGCCACAGAAACCTCACAGGAGCAATAAAACAAACAAACAAACAAGCAAACCAACCCAAGCGCCCACAAAAACCCTGAAATTAAAGCAACCTATCTTCATCTGTGTGCACAGTATGACTGAAAAATACACATGCAATCAAGCTACAATTAGCTCCTGACACTATCAGCAACCTGCCATGTCAGAGATCACCTGCTGTGCATGAGGATTTCAAACTAAACATTTCTTTTCACTCTGGGCTCTGTCTGGGTTCTCTGCTTGCAGCCCAAAATGAATTGTAACTCCAGGCACAGAGGTGAGGCTGTGGGACCAACACTGCTGCACTCCTGGAAGCAGAAATGTTTGAGCAAAGGTGAGGAGGTCGGAAAAGGGCAAAGTCCCAAGTAATTTTAAGTGGTTCAGCTAAGTAGGGAAGGCTAATGGGAAACCATTTTAATTTGTTACAGTCATCCCCAGTGAATAAAAGGACAACGTTTTTCTTCAGCAGCTTGATTACAAAGCAGTAAATCCCTCTGTGTATATAAAAGATCTATGAACAGTATAGATCAAATGTCAAAAAAAGATTTGTACTTTGTGTTGGAAACAGTTTTAGATACTCAATCATTCTCATTTTTAAATACTTCCAACAATTATTCTCTCCCTAGAAACAGACATATGTAAGTAATTCTGCCATTCTCATCTACAAAGACACAAGTAGCAACGTTTTTGCAGCAAACATTTTTGGACCGTCTCTTTTCATAAACACCTAAGAATCACGGTTTTGAGCACAGAAACATTGTCTGATTCTTGTTGGTAACAAAAATTATGCTGCTTCAAGTACTGGCTGCAATCTCTACTTTACAGACCCCAGGCAGCAGCAGACATGCAAACAAGGCACAGCTGAAGGTGACAATATTCCCCAGCAGCAGAAATATCTTAGAGTAAGAATTATGCCAGAATAGGATTGTTCTCCAGTTGCTGACAGGGTTTTTGGGTGGGGCAGTGTATCAATTTCTTTTTCCTGACAAACTGCCAGTTCTGATAAACCCACAGGTCAGCATACGACCTATTTCATGCACTCATCTAAGATGGGATGGCAAAGCATTTAGAACAGTGAAAGCTGTAGCGGCTCAGCCACAGGTTCTTTTTCAAAAAGAGGGTTTTTTAGTCAGAAGCAGAATTTTTAGGCTTAGAAGTAGAATATTCAGCCATTAGGAATTATTAAACTTTTTAAAAGTTCTGTAATTCAGAGGCAAACCCCAAATATTTGGTTCATTTCTCAACAAAACAGTGACCTGGTCATGGCAATTTGTATCTTGTGCCCACATTGTTTTTTCCCTCTGATCTTAAGAAATAAATACTCAGAAGCAAGAAGCACTTTAATTACATCTACATTCACAGTAGGTCTTGGACCTCTACCTGCTGCTGTAATCAAAAACCACCACACACTGTCTGAACCACAAAACTTTTCGCAATGTAGACTCAGTACTGCATGCTAAATAGTTCTGCCAACTCAGTTTTTCAGAAACCTTCTTGTACTGAGTTTGCCTTTTGATAAGGAACTTCAACCAGCCCTGCAACTGTGGAAACCCTTGAGGTAAAAAATCCTCACAGCCCTCCAGGGACTACTTAGGAGAGATGTTACACCATGTCCCAGCACACACTTGCACCACGACCAGGGGCCCCTACAGCAGGCAGGATGGGGATACAATCACATTACCAATAGCTCAGCCATGGGATGGTAAAGCTCCTTGACAGCTTTATTCACCTTTTCCTAACGCAAGGACAAAATTCTGCTGCTGGCAACTCAATGGCACAACGTGTACCTGCTTCCTCAGGCACTCCCACCAACACTTCTCCACTCCAGTGTCTTGAACTAACACTGTTCACGGCATCCTCAACCAGGTTTTGGAGAGCTCAGCTCTGTCTTTAACAAACTTTTCTATACACAGGCAATATATACATCACATGTAGTGTAATTTTTTAAAAGGCTGAATTTTAAAACTCTCAATCCATTTATTGTCAATGATGAGTTTTACAGCATTTTGGACGTGTGGATCTCGACCCCCGGCCAAAGCAGGCTCTCGTGTTTGTGTTCTGTCTGCCCACAACAGTGCCTGTCACTTCTACTGGCTAGAATGTTCTCTTGTGTGGTTTTGCAGAGTCCCTCCCTGCTGTGCACTACACACCAGCAGTTGGGTTTCAGCTCATGCATGGCTCTTTTGAGCTCATGGGGAGCAAGGGGAAGGAGTGAGAACAACAGGGGATGGGACCCAAAGCTAAATAAATCAGTGTCTCTTTGATCCTTTGGGATGAGGATGCTGTAAAAACACATGGTTATTAGAACTGTGATTTTATTGGTTAAAGAGTTTGTTACTGGCACTGTATTTCAGCATGAAACATTATGGTACTAAGTACAAAGTGTTCATTCTGTTTGTGGCTATAAGAATTAATCTCTTCCATGTGCAGAGAGGGTGTGTGATAATTCAGCTGAGATTCCCCTTGGTTGTCCGGGCAAGCACTCACCAGCTGCAGGGCTTTCAACAATGCACAGCAACAGCTCCAAGAACAAATGATGTAACTAACACCCCTCGGAGTGCTACCAAGCAGGGCCAGAGCAGCCTGCTCATTTCAGGGTCTTCGTCCAAGTAGGTTGTCAGGAACCTGAAAACCTGAAACTAAAGGTGAGTTTCTCCCCAAACACTTCAACACTTAACTTTGGACAGGATTCAACAGCTAATGGACATTGAATGAAATTGTATGGTTCTAATAGCTTGCATTTGCCTCAATAGCAAGAAAAGGTCTGATCCTGATTATTAAAAATGAAAAACTAATTTGCAGTGTTTATGTGGATGGCAGCTTTATATGCATGATAGAAATGCTCCAACTGCCTTTACAATCCAGCTGGAACAAAGTTTTCATTTTTCTTTTTCATGAAATTTCATTTATTATGAGCACTGTGTCTTAGTAAGGCAGCTGCTGGCAGCAAGATGTGAAATTTAAGTTGAGCTGGTTAGTACCAAGAGCCAAGATATATTTTTGTCAAAGAGAAGTTTTTCTTGTATATATGCAGTAATTAAAATAGTTTGTCAATCAATCCTATCACCCCCCCTTGAAGGAAGAGATAATGCTATTTTAAAATACAATTTACAAATTGCAACTAAAAAACTGGGATTGATACAGCTCATTTCAGAGAGGTCTTTAAGTAGGTAATGCACAAATGACTTCAGAAATTAAGGATACCTGGTTTTCATCACTGTCCTACGAATACTGTGTTAGATTCTGGGCAAGTCACTTCTGACAAGATTCCAAATGGGAATTAAATAAGGATCAGTGTGTTACTACTATACACTGAGGATGTCTCACACACAGCCTGCACCTGGAGGAAATTGTCCTGGGCTTCCTATGACTGGGGCAAGCACTCCTGCCATTCAATACATAACCATGATTTTCCTCCAGCTTCCCTGGCTGTTACAAAAGAAAGCAGCAGTAAACTTCAGATCTTCCTCTGAACCTCCTCTAGAATGTGTTCAAGATGCACATTTCAAAAATACCTACCTAAAACTGCCCTTGGGAAGCAGGTGAATGAACAGGACAGGACTTGGCACATGCTGTTGGAAGTTCAAGCCAGGTAAGGGTTGAAATTTTATAACTTAAGTGAATAAAAGAAAACATGAAAAAACCCACCTAAACTGAAGTATTAAGCTGATAAGTTCTCAACAGCTACAATGACTACTTGCAAATTGACTTCTTTCCCAAATCGTTGCCCCGAAGTTCAGTTATCAAGGGTAATTGCAAAACTGCATCATCACCATCTATCCTAGGATTTGATTAGCTCTGAATGACTTTAAACACTCAGCCTTGACTATGACCAAAGATAAAACCCTGTCCCTGGGCCAGCCACAACCTCCTGCAGTGACACAAGCCTGGCCAACAAACTCATCTTTTACTGTTCTCCTTCTCAGCTGGATCAGCAACTTGATGCAGCTTACAGCACATCCAAGGGCACCACCACCAAGGAGGAGACAGGAACACGCAGCCAGGCTGAGCAGGACACAGCTCTCAGTCAGATACTCCAGTCTGGAAATCATATTTGTGATCTATCAACACTACTGCTTCAGGAGGGTCCCACTGCCCATGGGGTAGTTCTGCTGCCATGTAAGACCAGCCCAAATAACTCCCCTGTTCAGGTGACAGCTACCTGCACTTCTCTGTAAACACAGGATTACAATTAAATACTCCAACACAGCTGAAGTTGGCACCACTTTTACTATTATAATGTTAACTGACAAACAGATTAATTTAATGGCTTTGAGGACTCTGCCCACACCACCTAATCCATAAATTACACTCATGTACAGACTTTTGAGCAATTCTTACTTGATATCTACTTTAGGTACTTGCAGCTCTTTGGGAGTTTACTTCTTGTCATGCTTACAGCTTGACAGCCATCTACTGAAGATAAAAACAGAGCCAAAAAGTTCAACTAGAGAACTAGAAAATTAAATCTCATTTAGGAATGGGTGGGAGGTTGCTCACGGACATTTGGTATCAGTGAATACAGTGGCTGGCTTCAGGGTACTTGCTAGTATTTTTAAGCCAAAGAAAGCTTAGCAGGTTCTCTCCTCCAAGCAATTCTTTCTCTGACGAGTTTTTTAAGGGATCAGCATTGGGGTTTACTCTTCTGATATTACATGTTAAAGACAACTGGATTGTACCTCTTTTGTATTAGAAAAAATAAATTGTCAGTATCTAGAGAGGTAAAATCCTCAGATTAAAAATGCACTTAATACATTCAAAAGATGAGAGCTGGTGGCCATCACTCCACAAGTACTGCCTCCAAATACATACTCACAGATTTACAGCAATATAAAAATACAAGGCTGGCAAGAAACTGAAATGAGAATAAAACACATATGAATCATGAACACAACTAATTAAACATGAAAATTATCCTCACAGTCACTTACCTTCACCATTGTAAGTTAACATTCAGCAGAACAAATTTGAGAAGTGTATTTTAGACACATGCAATCTGGGAGTAATATTTCTTTTAAACTCATGTCAGGATAACACAGCTTCCTTTCCAAGCACTGATTATTTTGGGCTCTCGTAAGTGAAGCGAAAAATGCTTAAGACTGAACACAAGCCTTGGCTGACAGCACTTAAGTGAGCCTGGAAATCTTCAAATTTACTGTGTTGGGAACTGCTGTGTAACTTCTAGGCTAAGGCTTCAGGGCAATACCTATATTCCGTCAACTTACAAGTTAAAGAAATCAGATTTTGGCAACTAAACTCTAACTTCCTTTTGCATAAGTAATACACCAACATCTAAGTACTCGACTGTTCACTGTCAGGGACCATGTGGAAAACACCTCAACAAATCACATCCCAGCTATTTTTTCTTTCCTAACATTTAATTTGCAGAATACAATCCAAATTGCACTTCCAAAAATCACAAGGGTGTATCAGCCACTTCAGGCACTACAAAAAAAAAAAAAGAAAAAAAGAAAAAAACCACAACAAAATTTGGAGCTTGCTTTTCAGTGATGCTGAAAAACCCCTGTATGAAATAACTTTTAACAGTATATGCCAAGAGTAATTACAACATTTTGAGTTCCAGAGCCTGTAACATTGCAGGTTCCATTCTACTTCTTCTGGTAATGGTATTTGCATCAACAATGAGAGCATCCACTTGAGGAAAGACAGAGAGCATCGTGTTGGCACAACAAAACCCTTTCATTAAGGAGACATCTGGGCCATTAATAGCAGTCTGCTGGGGAAGGCTGCACCTCGCTAGATTGGGTTTCAAACCAAGTTCTCCATGAGGTGTTGAGCAAAAGAGAACTGGCTGCAAGCAGGACAACACAGGCCTGGTGGGTTTTGTTTACTGTGCAGTTAAAGGATCACTAAATGATTAACGAAGGGCTGACAGCTTCTTTGTAGAGAAGCAGACAATATTTTGGGGCAAGACTTTGGCTTGTCAGGTTAAACATAAAAAAGCTTACATAGAGCTCTCTCTCCTGAGCTCATTGCTGTTCAAATGACTTTTCTAACTTGCTTCCCAGGACAAGAACATAAATGTAAGGCTAGCTTGAGGAGAAAAAAGAAGCACAACAAAATGTTAGTTTGCCAGAGCATCTGGCACATTAATATGTGTGATAACACCAGCAGCACACGTTCATTACCACCTTGTTAGCAGCTACAGGCAAATCTGCAGCAAGATCCCTCTCAAAGTAAACCTAATTCCACTGAGAACAGCAGGATCATTTACCCTCCTCAGACAAACTCTGCCCTGCACTCTCAGGCTCTTCCTAGGCACAGAGCTGCCATCACCACCAGGAGTGGCAAGTGGCTCATAAGGAACTGAGCATGCCTTCCTTAGGAGCATAAATAAGGTAAAAAAAATGATGCAAGGTTAATGGCTGAAAAGCCCTGAAGCCCAACATATCAAGAAAATTTTATGTTATTTAAGCCTTGGATGCATGATTAAAATCAAGAGGATGCCATCATTTGATGGCAAGACCATCTCACCTGTTTCTACACTTTATATATGAATATTAATAGAATACAGGCAAAACCCCCCAAACATTAAAGAAGATTTGGCCTCTGGAGAGGCAGGGAAGAAGTGAAGTCCTCTGAGCCTTTCCAGTCTTCAGAGCAGTTACAAATTTTCTGGCAACTTAAAATCAAAAAACACACTCAAGAAAACATCTAGGAAATGTAAGATCCTGAACATACAAAAAAATGTGTGCCTAGTTCAGAAATTCATGTAAAAGACAACACATTTCACAGCCAGCATGTTACCATACAAGTACAACTACATTTTCAATCAAAATCAGTCCTTAAACATCAGTCAAGCACAAGTTGAGTTTTTCATGCAGGATCACCTGCGCCCACAAGATGCCCAAACAGCTTTTGTGCATCACCTCAGAGACTTCTGAAGAGGTGGATCTAACTTAGCACTCAGGTCTCTTACCTCAGGTGGGAGGCAGGACAAGCAAGGCTGGCTGACCTTCTGTGTCACCCTTCCCTCTCCTTCCCTGTCACACCATGCTCCAAACCTGGCAGGAATTCCTGCTGGATGGGATGTGCCATCGCTCCAGTCTGATGTGAATTTAAAAAGTGCTGCTTTTGTCAGGCTCTACCTGCAGGTGTCTGCACCAGGCGCTGTTGGGGGCTGCAGGGAAGGGTGAGGGTCTGTCCCGGGCTGCTCCCACCCAGCTCCACCACAGACCCACAGCAGGACCTGTCTGAGGCTCTGTCAAAAGGCAAAATCCAGCATGACAGGAAGGAAAAACGTGAGAGAAACAGCCACAGCTCCTGCAGAAAACAGGCTGGACCTGGTTCTCCTGACAGGCAGGAACTGTAGCCTGCAGAGCCCACACTGGAGCATGGGAGAAGCATGAGGAAGGAGGAGTGGGAAAAAGGAAATGCACACCCTGACTGCAGTCTCTCACTCCTCATCCCCCTGGGTGAGGCAGAGGAACTGGGAATGTGGGAGCAGAGTTGAGCCTGGCAAAGGAGTGGGTAGGACTGTTTCAGTTCTTGCCTTTGTTTCTCACCATCCAACGCTATTGGAAATGGCAATAAATTAACAGTCCCCAAACTGAGTCTGTTTTGTCTGTGACAGGAGATAGTAAGTGATCTCCCTGTCTTTATCTTCACCCATGAGTTTTTTATCATATTTTCTCCCCTGACCTGTTGAGGATAGGCAGTGGGTGAGGAGCCAGGTGGGTGTTTAGCCACGATCAACCCACCACACAAAAGAGTGTTTCTTATTCACCTCAGCACTCTGACTGAAGAACACACTATGAAATGTCGCAAACCCCAAAATTTCCTTTCCAATAATCTCCTTCTGACAGAACATAAAATCTTCCATTTCTCCAACTAACCATAGAACAGCTGAGATTAAATCTTCCTAGTGAGATGCAGAACTGGCCTGGAGTCTGCAGGATATGCCAGGGCTCCCTCTGTGACATAAACACCTCCACCACAAAGTTGTTGGGCACGTTGTTTCCAACATTCATGTTGTTTGGTGCAGTACTCACTTCTCCTTCCAAATCTCTGACACCACTGGAGTCCTCACACTGAATCACCACTTCTGTCATAGACATCTATTGCAAACACTCTTCCTGAGCAACTTTTTGGGTTTGACTAAACACAGGGGAAGAGCAAACCAGAAAGCCCTCAAGCAGCAAGAGTTCTGCTACTGCTGCAGGGTCAGCAGCTTGTTTAAGGGAGAGAGACTGAAATCCTTATTTCTCTCTCCCTGGGACTGCAAGGGCTCATGTGCCCCCCACATCAATCTGTAGGAAATGGCAGCACTGGAAGGACAAGAGAGGAGTTAAAATTGTGTTACTGAAGCAAAAGGCAAAGTGAGGACACCACACCAGTCTCTGAACGCTGGAGTAACTTTCTGTTGGGAAAAATGACTTGTCAAGACACTGATGTGGCATAAACACTGTGCTCTCTGTTGAAAGGTTCGAGCTGCAGATATTCTCCAGCAGCTTTTGCATCCGAGTCCTGGATTCAATTCACTTAACACCGCGATACAGAACAAAAGCCATCAGTAAGCAGAGCGTGGCTTTTTTTTAGCATTCCAGTTCCTCCTCCAACCATCACCAGGATGCAGTATGTGCAGCTGGGAGGAGAGCTGAGCGCCAGCCTGGGCACTGCTGCGTGTCAGAGCTCCTCCTCCGGAGTCCTATCGAGTGGCCCTAATGAATTCCACTGAAGCCTGCAGGTAAAATCCTTCCCCAAGCATTTTGCCCTGATTGATAGCTTTGGAGCCTTCCTTCACACGACTTCGGCTGCTTTCCAGACCTTTTATTTTTTCTTCTTTTTTGTAACTGTCTCCGACGGGAAGTTGCACTTGGTTTTTTCACTGTACGTTTCTCTTAAAACTGACATCTCTGCATTGTAATGAAGGAACCCCTGGGTATTAGTGACAAATTAGTCACCAGCTAAAGAATATTTTCTTTTCATTTCTATACCAGGTGGAAGATATTAAAATCTCTTGAGGAATTTCACCTACTCTGCCACAATAAATCACCACACAATTTTCTTTTTAAGTGACTTAATGTTACTGCCTCTAAAACTTCATCACCATTAAAACAGTCTTCTCAACTTGGTCAGGGAGACTTTATCATAAGCAGTATGTATTTAATTATACCTTGAAAATTAATGTGATTTCACTTTCATACTTTAAATAGTGTTTTTAAAATACGAATTATTCCCTTCTGAGAAGAAAATCCATGTACTACCATAGGTAGAAATTGACAGAAAAATATTTTTCCTTCTTTGTTTAATTATCTAATAAGGAACAGTATTTAAAAAATCTCCAGAAGATCCCACACAGTCTGTAAGAAAAGGAGAAATATTGCACTCACTATTCTTTGCTGAAGAACTTGTAAAGTAGCAGCCAAAACAGAGGGGAAAAAAATGTAAAAATACTTAGGTAGATCACTGAAACCATAAGCCACTAAAATGCAGCAAAATATTAAGTGAAGGCAGGGATTACCTTTTTTTTTTTTTTTTTTTTTCTTTCTTGTAGGCTACTGTTATTT